>JAVTVY010003955.1:0-37205 GCA_036873755.1 Hanleya hanleyi | reverse complement strand
AAAAGACCATTAATTTGTGAGAATGGAACAATACAGAGGGACCATATACTATTCGCGACGTGGTATCTATTTCTACGAAAGAGAAACAGTACAAACCTGAAACTACTCACATAACTGAAGCGGCTGATAGAATCACAAGTATTCCGGTAATGTCCTTGATTCATAACGTTTCCAAACCAAATATTATGAGCATATCCACACTTTAGATTTTAGGTTACGGTTGGTTTACAATTCGCAACAACATTAATTACGTGAAGTCAATTCGGATCAATGGAAGAACATTACCCCTACCTGGCTTGGACCTATTGGGATCTGTCCAGGTCTGGCATTCCTCCCCCCCCCCCACAACTCCCAAAATATTTTTCTTACCCGTAGAGCCATTGGGATCAAACTGACCACACTATACCCTTGTGTCACGCTCTATCAGAATGAGTAAACAAAATCGAACATGACCGCTTTGATGATACAGTGATGTCATATTCAAAATGGCGATTTTGGTTGGTTTTTCGTATTTTGTTGATGTGTTTATCTTCGCAAAAGCTGCATGATCAATTAGCAAATACTAATCTGGAGTTAAGTAAAATGGTTTTGCCAGTTTCTCCTTAAATAAAAGCAGGATTCTGAGGAAAAATGACAAAAAAATCACTTTCTGGTACTGCGCCATCTTGAATTATCCCATGATCCTCTGCTTGGGGGTTATGCAAATCGGTTCAAAACAACCCCAGTATGATAAACTACAAATCACAAGCGTCTAGTCCGTCATTCAATATTCTGCTGCCGTCGTCCAATAAAGATTAAAGTCCATAATCCAATGACCTAATGCATATGATAGATTTGGCACCAAATTAAAAGAATAAATCATAATATACATAAAACTAGGCTAGTTTCCTGCAAGTGAGAAGCGGTCAACAGTTTTCGATGATGACAGCAAGACATCATGATGCTCCAAAAATATCAAGTCGCTGTTATATTACTATTCAGATAAGGATAGTTTGCGATATCGAAATTGTAATCATCTCTTTTTTCTTAAATTCGACGAGAAAGAAGGCCCGCTTCATTTTCATAGAGATATTGCTCTAAATAATATGTGCCGCTAGGGTTATCTGTAGTGTCATTCAAATGCAATAAAAGTCTCGGGGTGTGAGCTCGCATTTTTGGTCATTCTGGAGATAGGATAGAAAGTTTGGTAGGGTGGGGGCATATACTCCCCTCCTAGGCCTGATATGGTTAACACGATAAAATGGCTGCTCTATTTCAAACACAGGCAGAAAGTGCAATTGCCTCCTAGAAATAACAGGGTCATCAAAGTCGTACACAGTACACAACTTGATGGAACAGTATTACAGAATAGGTATTAACAACTTTATCGAAGTTAATTTCTCCAAAATTAAAAGGTTAATATTCAAATCCGTGACAAAGGCTGATAACAATTTGCGGGTGATGGAATTGTAAAAGAGCTCTTCAATTATTTGAACATTTCCTATGACTATGATCATGTGACATACAAAGGCAGGCCAGTTCTGTAGTATTTTCTCATGTAACCTGTTGCAGGGCACTTTGACCTGTTATAGTCGCATCGGAGTTAAATACATTGTGACAAAAGAAATTATTTTAAGTTAAAACTGAAAAGGTGCCATGGTGTCTGGGCGTATATAATGGAACGCTGCACAGACGAACGAGAACAAAATTACCATATCAATGTATATTGCAGCATATTCAGAATGGGATTCTACTCACAGATTTACAGCCCTTCAGTTCAGGTCGCGGGGTTGTTTTCATCATGATGGACTGGCCGGTCTCGCAGATAAATCCCATAATCTTTGGCTCATTACATAGATAATCATTCCAGCCCCCATGCTGCGAGGGAAAATGAAATTACACATACAAATACTTCATATTTAATACAGTCAACAATCACAGCCCTGAGTGCTACCACCATTATTTATCTTTATGCTATGTGGTAGTGAAAGGATATACAGAAGCCTGTTCCCTTTGCGTACTCACTTTTATATGAAATAATTTTTGAGAGAGAAAGAATAAATTGATCGTCAGCGGGATTCGAACCCACGACCCCGGCTCATCGCGCCGATACTCTACCTAGTGAACTATGACGGCCCATAGGTATTACAACCGTGGATAGTTCCTGTGATGACCAGCCTTCTCTATCGGTGTTGCAATGTGCGCAGCTGGCTTTATAATGAAGAAATGATATTTGTTATGGCGTATAGCCCGCCACTGAGCATATATACATATTAAATGATTTTGAGAGAGAAAGAATAAATTGGTCGTCAGCGGGATTCGAACCCACGACCCCGGCTTATCGCGCCGATGCTCTACCTACTGAGCTTTGACGGCTTATTTTAAAGCCAGTTGCGCACATTGCAACACCGAGAGAGAAGGTTGGCCATCACAGGGACAATCCACGGTTGTAATACCTATGGGCCATCATAGCTCAGTAGGTAGGGCATCGGTGCGATAAGCTGGGGTCGTGGGTTCGGACCCCGCTGACGACCAATTCATTCTTTCTCTCTCAAAAATCATTTCATATGTATATATGCTCAGTGGCAGGCTATACGCCATACCAAATATCATTTTTCACTTTTATATGAACTTTTGACATATTAGATGCAATAAAACGTTCAGTTCTCGTGACCATATACAGGGTTTTTTGGGGAACACTCATATTTGATTGTATGCAAACTTCAGTATTTCAAGCCTGAGGACTTGAACACTTATTATATCAGTAAACTTGTAGTTTCTCACGGGTGTCAAAATGGTCCTAGATATAACCACGGTTTCTTCAGATCAATACCGCAGATGTGCAGACAAGATTAGAAGAACAACTGTCAGAGACAGGAGAGATATTATTTATGTTATGACCGCAAAGATTCAATGTATTATACTGACTGAATCTTCTTGTCATAACATAAATAGTATATCTCTCATATCTGACACAGGTGTTCATTCCAAGCTATGTATTATAATGATTTAGAATGTTCCAGTATCCTCAACCAATTCCGTCCAATCATTGCTACACTGTACAGCTGACCTGGTCATTGTTGAAGGCAACACAGTCCTCATTAGTACCCTGGTAGTTGTTGGGTTCTCCATTGGCCCAGTTCGTGTACACGATAGGGCTGGCATCGGACCACTCAAAACTCATCTGCATTTTCAAGTCATTCAGGCCTATCCACAGAGGTCCCACTATAAATATGGAGTTAGCAACATTCAGTACTACTCAAATGATACACTAGTTAGGGATCGCAAATTTTATAAACTTTGTTTCAATGACATCTGTCATAGTAGGCATCGTGCCCAAGCGATCGGAGAAGAATCTCCATTTAACCGGGAAATATATCGGTGTGTCGTCTCGGTCACAAGCCCCTCGGATACCATATATCTTTTCCTCACGAAATCACTTCAAGATTTACACATGAATTTCATGTCCGCTTCGGAAACCAGGATCGAGACACTAACATTAGAATTCGTCAGGCATCTCGGTTCTGCCTCTCGGTTTCAAATGTGGAATTAATAAGTTTATCTCGAAAGCATCGAGAATCCATCTCGATTAATTGGACTTAATTCCTACTTTGAATATCTGTTCAACGCGGTCTGGCATTTTTGGGCCGATTTTTCGGAATGATAAATTCGTAAATTATATCTGGAGTTTTTTCCACAGAAAATTAAATATTTTGAAGAAAAAGAGAGAAGACATCATTTTTCTGGTACCCTAACAGGGTTACCATTTTAAATTTACCCTTCTTTGTGCCAGGGTTATACAAATAGTCCAGAAATACCCCAGTACAATAAGCTACAACGTCACAAAGTTTTATCTCTCATTTGTTCACGAAACAAGGAACCGAGGAATCCTCCCTCTAAGGTCAGATAAAGTTAACATGTTCAAATATGTGTACAAAAAAAAAACTAATAATGAATAGCCAGGATGTATAGTGTGTAATATATTCCTTATCAAACACGTTTTGCCAATATATTGGCTCGAAATAATCTCTCAGCGGTGAGACTGCAAAACATCCAGATCCAGTTTGTGGAGTTCAGTATTTCTGATCAAAGTGAATGAATACCGCTGATATGAATGTCTAATGCCAGTTTGCTCTCAATAGCAGTTGATAAACTCTCTTACTGCTATGATGGTAAATGATTGAACTCCAAGGTATTATTATTTTTATTAATACTGTCAATTTGAACTTACATTTTCTTCCTTGACTGAAAAGATAATCGTTTTCGGCTTTTGTCTGAACACTGACCAAGTCGGCTTTCTGTTGTCGGCAGTACGTCAGTGCATTCTGCCAAGTGACGCGTCGCTGTCTTCTGAACAGGTAACATCTACCATTGTGTAACCTAAAGCCGGGTGGACAGCCCAGGTATCGACCAGCTGTTTTACCAAAAACAATGAGAGTGGCATTAACATGTTTGCTACTAATCAGTTTTACAGCTATAGAAATTAGGAAGACTGATGAGGTTAAATTTTCACAGAAGAGTTCTCAAGATCGTCCTGTGGATAGATGCGGTCAGATGCTCTTATACAGGTCTCTCATAGGGTGGGAATTGAGGGCCTGCCACCTAGAGCTGACAATGGCTCAGGGTATATCGAACATTTTCAGAACGCATTTTCTGACTGCCGAAGGATCACAGGAAGGAGCTTTGAGACATGAAAGAAGAGAAGAAAACATGGGGAGTACTACTCAGAACATTGCATTACATGGAACTTGAAAGTACTTGAGCATGAGCATCGCCCAGTATTAAATTATTGACTTCGAACCTTCTTCAACGATGTTAATAAACATTAAGGGGAGATGTTTGAACTCCTGATCAGTTGATTGGGGGCAATCACTAACAAATTGGAAAGAAAGAGGTTTGGAGCACAAGATGGATGGGACGGACTTACGAGGAGCAGTGAGAGCTTTGGTTACAACAGGTACTTTTGTTGTAGCAGCACTGGCTGAAAATAGAAAAAAAATGTTTGGGATTATAACATACTCATACTTACACGGGACTCCTAGTCCTATCATTATTAAGGACGTTCTAAGGGTTAAAATGATAATTTCCAGGGTCTAGTGATGATGAAGGACATGGTCATGAAGGACATGACTTACATTGAACACAGTGACATACAATTATATTACTCTTTAAAAGCTGCAACACACGTTGTGGAACGTTTATACTTTATTTCTTTGTACTGCCCAGGACACTTAAGGACTTGCAAGTCCAACCAATATTTTTCACTATCTCCCAGGGCTTTCCTGCTGAATGAAGAATTAAGTTTGAAACAACGAAAATGCTACCCCCAATCGGTCTCTCCCATCGACTTTCTGCAACCTCACATACATATAATATGTGCGGGTACAACCAGCAACACATACTATGTTTCCATCCGGTCTACAAGGAATACTTCATACTCACAGATTTTCTCACAGATGAAGGAATATCTATTGAAACAGTTCTCGTCATCCCAACGTCCGGTAGAAGTGAGAACTCTAGCACAGTCCTGATTATTCTGGCTGTCATCAGGCTGACCTACATGGAATTACAAAACACACATTTCACTAAATATTCAGACTACGCTCCTCCGGCAATCGTAATTTGCTGCAACCATAATCTGCAGGATCGAGTGTAACCATAATTGTCAATAATGATCGTATCCATAATCTGCAGATACCATGGTAATCACGATTTGCTGTGACCATGGTAACTATAATATCCAGGATCCATGGTAAACTTTAATTTGCGGTATTGAAGAGGACCATAATTTACAGCAGTCATGGTAGTCAAAATTTTTGTGTAACCATGGTAACCCCAATTTCTTGCATCCATGAGAACCAGTATTCGAAGTATCCATGGTAAACATAATTCGCAATAATCACGGTGGCTATAATCTGCCATATTCATGGTCACCCTAATTCACAGTAACCATGACAACCATAATAGAGATTATCGATTTCACGTCAGATCTGGAGACGTCAGGGGTCCATGTAGTCAAGTAGAGGCTCGTAACCCTTTCATTCGCTTGATGCCCTTTCTTTTACGACTACACCAAAAGCAGGAAGTAAACGGTGTCCATCTGCGTTGGAAACTTGACCGACATCGGTTGCGGTTTCAGTCACCATGCTGATGTTAGTCCTGCAGCATTCCGTCCAGTCTTACACTATGCTTCCGCTTTCTTCTTCATTAACTTTCTGTGGTTTGTCGAGTTTTTACAGAGTTTTCATTTGCATTTGGTGTCGTCATGTCAGAGTGGATAAACGTTATTCAAGTATAATAATGGTAATTAGTCAAGAAAATTATAACTATTATTATACGCCAGGACTGACGGCTGACCGCCTCACGTCTTGAAATGAAAAGAATATTTAATGGACCGTCACAGAACCTCTCTTATTGGCTGGAAGTTCTTGCATTTTTCTTCCCAAAACCAATGAAAATATCAGATTACTTTTTGAAACTTTGAATTGACCAATCATGTGTCCTAAGACTGGATGATATCAGTTGATGTACTGTTTTATATTAAACTTCACTTTATCGACATATAGATTATCCAAATATATGTGTCCATTATTACCTGAGTCAGATTAATATCTATGTCTTTCTTAGTTCGTTGGGTTCAACAGCTGCAACAAACTTAAAAATCTTCTTACACAAAATGTCCACAACCTGCAACATTAAGCTCTCTTGATAAACTCACCGGCATACCAGTTAAGGTAGGAGAAAGGAGAGCCATCCGTCCACTCCCAGCCACCTTCCGTGTTCTTGTCTGTCGCCCCAATCCAAAAACTCCCAGTAGTGAAAGACTTTAAACGAGCTACAATCACAAAATATCATATTTCAGAGAAAATGATCGCAAAATGAACCTTGAATGTACTTGAAAAAAATGGTTTTGTTCCAGTCTAAGCTCTGAGAATGATGAAAATGAACTGAACGACAGTATAGAGGAGCACAAATAAAATATGCCCTTCCATTATGCATATCATTCTATATGTTTCAGTACAATGCTGGATTATTTTTGTGGAGAGTCAGGTTCTCATCTTCATCATATAAACTTCGGACTGTGCGCAGCACTATGAAGGATTTGAACCGATACGATTATTGTTCATCAAATTAATGGCAATCAATATATTTCTTGCCTCACACTGGATTGGTGAGCAACGGAAAAATGAGACCTTTGGGTCAGTGATTAATGAAGAGGAGCATGAGCATGATCTTAATCAGTGACGTCACCATTATCACAGTTGAAATCTGGAGTAACGGGTACAATTTGGAGTAACGGTCACAATTTGGAGTAACGGTTTGACTGATAAGTAAGCCCGTCAGGGTGCAGGTTTTGGGAGATAAACCGGTTGAAGTTCAATTTACAACACATATAAGGAAGTGGGAAGAGGTGCCGACATACTGACTGCGTCACATGACTTCACAGAATAGTCTCCTGGTTAACCTATTCTAAAGCACATACCAAGAATCTAAGGATTCGTGATATGTGTTGTATCTCAGGTACGTTTTTATTGTACCTATTGACTCAACCAATCATTCCAAGGCAGGGACACGCATCGTTTGGGTTAGATCATAGTTCTCCCAAACAAACAGGAATGACGTATGCATTCCAATAATATGAAAAGTCATATATGCCAAATCCTGCGAAACTATTATACCATCCAATTATTGCTTAATGAAAGCGGGAAAACTAAGTGGATAGATAAAAGACACTGAGAGATCTGCAGACATCATTCCACAGAGAATAGTCAACTGTTATGGCAATAACAGTCCTTATTCGAGGATATGGTTCTGTGAGTACCTTTCATGAAATTCGTGAAGGTTATACGTATGTTCATAAAGTAGGAGTGGATGGCACTTTGGTCCCAATGTAAGAAATCTGTAAGTGAATGATCTTATGGCAGAGATACAGCAGGTCTCGAGGAATTAAGACTTGTTTACCAAAGGATCACATCATGATAGCGCATATGTTGTGTATGCAGTAAACCGCTTGTTCAATCAAAGCAGAAGTTTTAAGAGATATCGGTTTGAAATGCTAGTATGTTGTTCTGTTTAGAAACCCTAACGACAAGCAACATATTTCATTAATGTCGTCGTATGTAGCCAAGAATAGTCGACTACTCAGTACAAATGTACGAAGAGGCGATCCATTCCTTCTATGGTCAATTACAAATTTATCTCAAACCACTTACTCAGGAACATCGAAGTTTGAAGACAAATGTACTTCGAGGTATTACACCAACAAATCGTTAACCGAAGGTGAGTGAAAAAGCTGTACAATTTATACATTACAAGCGTCTGGTCCGTCATTCATAATTCAGCCGTCGTCCATTAGAGAATATCCGCGTCCATAATCCAAAGACCTATTCCATATAATACTATTAGCACCAAATTCAAAAAGACAATCATAGTATACATACACATAGGCTTGATTCCTGCAAGACAGAAGCGGTCAACAGTTTTCAATGATGCCGGCAAGACATCATGATGTTCCAAAAATATCAAATCCGTATCGCTGATCAGTATTCTTAATCCATAATATTCGTTGTAAAGTCGTCATCTAAAGAATGATGTATCTCAGTCACGCTTTGATTGTGACTGTTCATATGAGTACCATGAGGATCTTGGAGTACATGGGTTCATACGGCCCCTAGCCCCGGGTAAAGCGGAATTAGACACAAGTTACGAAACGTAACGCCATAGATCTTGCACGCTAAGCTCGTATTTTGCTATCAGCATGCGATAAGTATCGCCAAATTTGAGAAACTTTGAGTGGAGGTGCTTGGTGGTGTAGCCCGGTTTTATATGTTTCTGCAACAATGTTTTGTGACGTTGATTAAAATCGTCACATTTAACACAGGATCTAGCAAATGCCACTAGGCGTGATATGTATACGCTATATGCAGGTCCCACTGGAATATTACTGTCCAGAAAGGGATAGTTTACGATGTCGAAATTGTAATCATTTCTTTTGTCATACAGTTGACGAGACAGAAGGCCCGCTTCATTTTTATAGAGATATAGGTCTAAATATGATGTGCCTGTAGGGTTATCTGTAGTTTCCTTCAAATCCAGTTAAGGTGGATATATATCCTTCACTGCGTCATTTATATAGCGATTATCCGCAGCGAGAAGATCGTCTATATAGCGTTTGGTGAATGAGAAGGAACGGGCTTTGAATGGATCGGTTTTTGAAAGCGCCTGCATATAGTCATATTCATAAGAGAACAGATATAGGTCAGCCAACAGGGGCGCACAATCAGTACCCTACAAGCTGTTGTGTGTTATATACAAGTTCCATCCGATCTTGGTTCAGAAATAGAGAAATAAAAACAAGTTTCAAAATGGTCGGGATCAGATCATGATCATGTTTGAAATGGAACAACGCAAAAGAAAATGCTCTTCGTATGATGATAATGATTATGAAGAAAGTAAGCATCCAAAATATTAATACTCAGAAGCGTATTAAATATAGTGTGTGGAAAGACATTTTCAGTTACCCTATAAAGGATGAGCATAGTGATGATAGTGAATAGAGAAAGCAGTATTATTTGAAAGAGCACAGCTAGAAAAAGGGTGATGGACCATTACCTTTTTATGGTGATGATGCCTGTTCATCACCCTTTAAAGGTGATGAAAAAGGGTGATGGCCAATGTCGTCATCCTTTTAAGGCGATGGCCGAGGTCGTCACCCTTTTAGGGTGATGGCCGTTACCCTTTCAGGGCGATGACATGAACATTTGCACTCAATGCTGATCACCTATTTAGGGTGATAGCCGTCACCCTTTTAAGGTGATAGCCATTATCCTTTTAAGGTGATGGTGGAAAATGGTGATGGCTTCAACTCAACACCTTTTTTGGGTGATGCTGTCATCACCCTTTAGGGTGATAAGTATCACCATTTTTCTGGCTGCAAAGGCTATGAGAAAGATGAATCTGGAGAAATGGAGAAGAAGGGTTATATTCCAGTGATGCAAACTAGAAAAAGGTTTACATCCATATGATTCATTTTCGTGATATGAGAAATTATCATGTCATAACGAAATTTTGAAAACAACCTGTCAGCTCCAAAACAAAAGCAATATTGACTTTGGTGAAGCTATGTAACGGAGTATTGGACAGGGAAAGGGCTTATTCAACAAGTGATAACTGTAGAATATGTGTCAAGTAGTGATGATTCGATATAAAAATAAAACTAGAACTCGTGGACTTCGGAAGGCTGCCGTTATCTGCGTGCATTTTATGGCTTTGATGTTTGAGTGTAATCTGCAGAAATACATAGTTTTTCCTATTTCACAAAACTGGGTCATGTGTATAGTGCTGTGTTACGTATAATGCTTTATTTACCTTTGCCAGTCATAACAGGAAAAAATGTACAAAGTACAATACTTTAATAATTAAAACTAATTTGGTGGTTCAGAGAAAATTTTAATGAAAAGCAGAGCGTTTGAAGTCCACCGACATTGAATCTATTGATTTGGCTTAGAACCTTAACATTCAGTACTCAGCATGGAAAGTAATCTCGAGTGAGATCCTGTGGCAAGTTAACCACATACAAAATTTGAAAAGGATCCGTTCAGGTTTTCAAAAGTTACTGTCGGAGTCTAGCGGATCACCGTTAAAAACAAGCCCAAGAGAGATCTTGTGGTGAGCGAGTGAGTGAATATGATTTAACGTCGCTTTCAACCCTATTTCAGTCATATCACGATGTTTGGTTCCTATTCCTCTTCACACCCGGAAACCACACAGGAAGGGTCCTATTCTCCATGGGTGCCCCAGTTAGTCGTCTCTAACGACAAGCTCTCTGAGGAGCTGAGACCTATCCTTACGATGATTTGGAGTGTGGACACACGGACGGACCCCAATACGGTTGCTGTTGTCTGCTATAAAAATGAATAACATATTTTTTTACATAAGTTTTTCTGGTTATTTGCAACAACAACAGTTTCACACTGGCAGATATAACATGAGGCAGCACCAACAACCCCTCAGCCAGACAGTTTTAGTCAGTGTATATTGGTACACAATGAATGGAGAATGCATATGTAAAAGCCTGAAAGATTTGGTTGAATGCAGATGATGCAGAAAAATATGGCGGAAGAACAAAAATATTCTAAACAAAAACAAAAGGCTTCAAGCCATTCTTGCTTTGAATCCTAATAATAATCTGAACAATAATAAAAGTCATCCGATTTCCAGTGGGAGCCAAGTAATATAGAGTTTTTGATAGGAATACGAAGCTGCGTATCTGGGTGCCAGCCATTCACAATCTATTCAGTTTGAACCATACATGTACTACTTTGAAAATATCAGGAACATCAAGCAGTCAAGTGACAAATATACAGATTATCAAAAAACTTGCAATGAGAAATGGCAGCAAAGTTTTCCGTCCAATCAGAGAAACCGGCAGTCATTACTTGTCTCTTGATGTATCTATGACGTATACCAAGTAAACTGAACACACTTCAACACTTGAACAGTATCAAAGGATATAGATCATCAATGATTTTACATCAATTGAAAATGGCTGTCACGGTTTCCATCCAATCAGAGAAAATGGTTCGGTCATTCATTTTTAGTCTCTTGATGTACTGATGATGTATACAAAGTCTTGCATCAAACACTTGAACAGTATCACAGGTACAGATTTTGCATAAATTACAGATGGCAATAAAGTTTTCCACCTAATCAGAGAAGTTGGTTGTCATTAATTGTAAGTTTCTTGATGTATCGATGATTTGTAGTTTCATATGAAGCACTAAAATGGTATCAGATATATAGATCATTCATGATTTTGCATAAAGTAAAATGGTCGCCAAGATTTCCGCCCAATCAGAGAAACCAGTTCTGTCATTCATCGTAATTCTCTTGATGCAATGATGATGTATATAAAATTTACAACGAGCACTTGAACGGTATCAGAGATAAAGATCACTAATGATTTTGCATAAATTAAAGATGATTGCCTATCCTTCTCATCATTCAGAGGAACTGAGGTGGTTATTCATTGCCAGTCTCTTTATATATCGATGCTGTATACCAAGTTTCATATAGAAGTTAAATGATGCATCATTAAAACTTTTGCATAAATTGAAGATGGCCGCCAAGATTTCCGCCCAATCAGAGAAACCAGTTCTGTCATTCGTCATAAGTATCTTGATCCATCGATGATGTTCACCAAATTTTACATCGAGCACTTGAACGGTATCAGAGATAGAGATCATTAATGATTTTGCATAAATTAAAAATGGCCGGCCATCCTTCCTGCCTCTCAGAAGAACTGAAGTGCAAATCTTTTGATACATCGATGCTGCAAGTTTATCGATGCTGTATACCGATGAATGTTAAAACAGAATATGGGAAGCAGTGCTTCACCTATCAGGCAGCACAATGTTATAATGAACTTTCCAGTGATTCTAAATCTTGTCAAACTATTGACTCTTTTAAAAGGCACTTGAAGAAAGAATTGTACACAAAGGTCCCTGAATAATTTTAATATAGGCTATATTTTATCCTAATGTACATATGTATTTTGTATTTTTATGCATCCTGTGATAGTGTTAATTGTTATATTGTATATTGTTATAATCCAGCAGAGCCAGGGAGAACAGAGCTTCGGCACTGATGGTTCTGCTGGTCATAAATATGACAAATAAATAAATAAATAAATAAAAGTTTCGTATAGAACACTTCAATGGTATCAGAGAAATACATCATTAAAGATTCTGCATAAATTAAAGATGGCCGCCAAGGCTTTCACCCAATCAGGGAAACTGGTTTGGTCATTCCTTTAAAGTTTCTTGATGTATCGATAATCTATACCAAGTTTTACACTGAACAGTGAAATGGTTTCCGAGATACACAAGATTCATGGTTTCGCATAAATTAAAGATGGCCGCCAAAGTTTCCATCCAATCGGGTCTAGATTCAATAGGGTTCTGGGTCACGAGCATATGGATGTGCACGTCAAGGTTGGTGTGCCTAGGGTAAGTCGTTCTAAAGATATCTTGGTAACGAGAAAGCTGTGACGGTTTCGCATAAATTAAAGATGGCCGGCAAAGTTTCCAACCAATCGGGTCCAGATTCAATAGGTTCGTGGTTGACCACCCAACAATCCTGCATACCAATTTGAAGTCTCTAGAAGCAACGGTTTGGCTTCTAGACCGGTCACAAGAATTGTTGACGAAGTTTTCGTGACGTTGCCATGGAAACCGCAAAATTCATCATAAATTACCCAAATTCGATAGGCTTGTGGCTGACTACCCAACAATCCTGTATTCCAAATTTGAAGTCTCTAGCAACGGTTTGGCTTCTAGACCGGTCACAAGAATTGTTGACGACTGACGACCGGACGACTGGACGACCGGACGACCGTACGACCGACCGGACGTATTTGCCGACGACAAGACCCCACGCTGAGGGGTAAAAACTGGATAGATATATATATATATATATATATATATATATATATATATATATATATATATATATATATATATATATATATATATATATATATATATATATATATATATATATATATATATATACAGAACTAGAACAATATAATTTTACCTTATATGAGAAGACAAATTGAAACAAGGGCCAAACTTGGCTTCAATATAGACCCGCATATTCAACAAGACACATATTGGAGCTCATAAATTAGCATAGTCATGCTTGAGAATTCGGTGTCCATTGATTCTTTTGGCGCCTCAAAATCAGTATCATATGGTGTCTCTTCCCATCTCTTTTTAAAATACATTCATTGCACAACATTGAACTAGAGATAGTGTAAACGCAGGGACGGAATTCTCAAGTCCGGATGTTGATAAAATCATGTCGACTTTATTTTGTACCAAGTGATAATTTATGAGACAGTAATTTAGTGGCAGTAAACACTGGCAAAATAGACCAAGTTTTATATGTAAGACCGACTGGATGATCCAACTGTCCTACTGAAGTGACTACAATATCCAAAATGGTGCAATACCTGACTTCAGCCAAACATGTCAGCTTTACTTGCATGCATAGAACAGGTCATGCTAAAATACTAGTTCCAGCATAGTCCATATGGAAATTATTACCTGGGGTGGCCAGGATATAGTACGCTGGCCAATACATGTACATGTCTTTGGCCTTGTGAATCTCACTACAACACATTGCATGATTTTCAACTATATAATATTGTTCGGAATTAATGACCTTGAATTTTGACCTCTATTTCGGAACTAAAAATTTCTCCTTGTGAATTATCAATGCACACAAACAATTGTGATTTTTGATGATTTCCTGTTTTGGGGTCACATTGACCTTACCTTTGGCCATGATATCAATTCTGGTATCTCATATATTGTTTCCTCCGAACGTATCTACTAACACACCAAAATAAGATTGTACTGATCTTCTGATATGTGGGAGTCAATGACCTTGACCTTTGGCCGTGGCCTCAATTTTGGTACGTGATACGTCGCCTCTCCGTAATGTTTCTACGGACAGGGTAAAAAAAAATTGGTATTCCTAATGATTTCCTGATTTTTGTGGCACATAAGCTCCCCTACATGTATCTACAGGCACAAAGAATTCCAGATTTTGGGGTCACAGTGACTTTGACCTTTTGACATTGACCTAAATTTTGGTAAGTCACACATCTTTTCCCCGTAAAGTATCCATTCACAAAAATAGCATTTTTCAATATCTTTCTGATTTTAGGCCATACTGACCTTTGATCTCTGACCTGAATTTTCCTTCGCGACACAGCGTCTTCACCTTCCGTAGTCACTCAAAAAAACCAGTCGTCTGTATATTGAAAACTGCAAACGATACAGACCAAACACGATGCGGACAGACGCCTAGACGGACAGATAGACGGGTCCGACGGAAATCGCCATCACGCGAATGAGTGAGTGAGTGAGTGAATAGGGTTTAACGTCGCTTTCAACATGTTTTCAGCTATATCACGACGGGGAAGGGAAGGGAGGGGAGGGGGAGGGACAGGGGCACCTACTTGTAACAGAGCAGATCTAATGCTGCCATTTTATAGTGCTGTCCCACTGAAATATCATGCCGTTCACGCGAATGAAAGTCGTAGGATGCAATACTCAGCCAAAATGACATAATTGAACAAGTGATCAATATATAGGTTTCATTTAATTAGTTTTACTTTGTATGGATTCCACTGGTATATTTCTTTGTTCTTAAAAAAGAACTACCACATTTTATTTCCCCTGTTTACCCAGAGTACATTATAAACACAGTAGCTCACTCGTCTTTGAACTTTGACCTGTGTACATTATAAACACAGCAACACAGCAACTCACTCCTCTTTGAACTTTGACCTGTGTACATTATAAACACAGTAACTCACTCTTCTTTGAAATTTGACGTGTGTACATTATAAACACAGTAACTCACTCCTCTTTTGAACTTTGACCTGAGTACATTATAAACGCAGTAACTCACTCCTCTTTGAACTTTGACCTGTGTACATTATAAACACAGCAACTCACTCCTCTTTGAACGTTGACCTGTGTACAGTATAAGCACAATAACTCAATCCTCTTTGAACTTCGACCTGTGTACATTATAAACATAGTAACTCTCTCCTCCTTGAACTTTGACCTGTGTACATTATAAACACAGCAACTCACTCCTCTTTGAACTTTGACATGTGTACATTATAAACACAGTAACTCGTTCCTCTTTGAACTTATTATGTGTACATTATAAACACAGTAACTAACTCCGTTTGAACTTCTTCTGTGTACATTGTAAACAGTAACTCACTCCTCTTTGAACTTCGTCTGTGTACATTACAAACACAGCTAGTAACTCTCTCCTCCTTGAACTTTGACCTGTGTACATTATAAACACAGCAACTCACTCCTCTTTGAACTTTGACATGTGTACATTATAAACACAGTAACTCACTCCTCTTTGAACTTCTTCTGTGTACATTATAAACACAGTAACGCCCTCCTCTTTGAACTTTGACCTGTGTACATTATAAACACAGCAAATCACTCCTCTTTGAACTTCGTCTGTGTACATTAAAAACACAGTAACTCAATCTTCTTTGAACTTCTTCTGTGTACATTATAAACACAGTAACTCAATCCTCTTTGAACTTCTGCTGTGTACATTGTAAACACAGTAACTCTCTCCTCTTTGAACTTCTTCTGTGTACATTATAGTCACAGTAACTCACTCCTCTTTGAACTTCTTCCGTGTACATTATAAACACAGTAACTCCCTCCTCTTTGAACTTCTTCTGTGTACATTATAAACACAGTAACTCACTCCTCTTTGAACTTCTTCTGTGTACATTATAAACACAGTAACTCCCTCCTCTTTGAACTTCTTCTCTTCAAAGTTGGCAGTGGAGGCCATATGTTTTCTATCACTTGAGAGAGTGAATGTTACTAAGCCCGGTAGAAGACATTTCTGGGTCACCCGTACAAGTGTGTCCCTTGACTTTTTTAGTCATCTTTCTTATATGAAAACGGTCTTCTGTGAAAAAAAAATCACGAGACACAGACTCACCTAATGACCTGCGTCTCCTAGCAGTAGCTTGTATGTCCAAGGTCACTCCTTCCGGGATAGCCACCGACGAATTCGAGGACAGGACGACAGCAGCCTCCGTCATAGAGCTGTCCATCGGTATGCTGACCTCTGTCGTCTTTCTGTCAGTACGCATCTTGTGCAGACCTACCTTGTCAGCTCCGGACAGCATGCTGACCACCTCCACTACCGTACTAATGTCGCTTTTTGACGTGTGATATGCCGCACCATCGCACTGCTGAGCAATGTCGTCGTACAAATTATCTGTGAAGGAGAAAACAGTTCTTCAATTTGTTTGTACGGTGTATGTTTCATCTCTGTATCATATATTCCGGTATCCAAATTCTCACTGCATGAGATTGTACATGTCCCTTTGTCTCAGTGTGGAACTGTACGTGTCCGTTTGTCTCAGTGGAGTTCCGTCACAACCTGGAGCGTACTGCGTGACCAGTCACACCACTTTATGCGATCAGTTATAACACTGTATGTAATCGATTACTGCCAGATATGGGATCAGTTACAGCATCGTATGTAATCAGTTACTGCACTGTATGTGACAAGTTACTGCACGGTGTGCAATCAGTTACTGCACGGTATGTGATCGGTTACTGCACGGTATGTGATCACTTACTGTACGGTATGTGATCACTTACTGTACGGTATATCATACAATTATTGCATGTTATAGAGTGGGACATCACGATTTGTCATCTCTACACACTTGTTGAGTGTCCTTGTCCTATTTGAATAAAACGGGTACTTTATATTCATGTGAATGAGGATGGTACGGTGAAAAAGCATATCGTGTTCAACATTGCGCGACCGTTATTGATTCAAAACGCCGTGTCAATGTTCGACTGTTCGATCTCGGCTTGTTTGTCGTCTCAATCGCATAAGTTGGATGAGTAACGTTCTCGGTGATCTTAGGTACCTCTTCAAAAGATGCCAAATTTATTTCAGTCAATTACCAAATCACATTCACTAATTTCAATCACAACGGGCCGACGTATACACATCAGGTCGATGAAATATACACATCAATGCAATTGTTTGGGTAGTCACTTGCGCATGCCCAGTGAAGAGCTTGGAGCTCGGATATGTTGACTTCCGGTGGCTATCAAAAAATGTTATGCAAAAGACTGAACCGCTTCTCAAAAGTCCAGAATTTATACTACAAGTTGCAAAGCTAAAATTCTTTTAGACGTGTTAGCCACTGTTTTATTCCAACTAATGCAGAATTTTGGCTCAGTAGTTTGAAGGAACAGCCGCTCAAATCGCATGTTTATTTTCAGTCCCATTGCCTTTAACTGGCAGTATCAAACCGGAAGTCAACAGACCCGTGCTCCAAGCTCTTCACTGGGAATGCGCAAGTGACCACCCGAACAATTGAATCTTCGTTTCGTGGAGTATATGCTGGCGCGCGCACTATGAGAGGCAACTCTTGGTCCGGCAGATGTCGCCGTGGAACAATTTGTCATGTTCAACGCTCTGTCGTGGTACATGCCATTTATTCAACGGTAGGTCAAGATATGACTGCATCATCACTGAACATCGCGATTTGTAGAATGATACGTGCCTGTCAACCAAGGAATACATTGCGAATTTACGAGGTATAATAATATCAATTGCTGCATGGTATGTAACACAGGGGCTTGTCATGTGTTAGTTATTAGTTATATTAATATTCATATATGCTCTCCTCCTACTCCATAATAACGTTATTATGGAGTAGGACGAGGGTATATATGAATATTATAACTGATCAATGACAAGCCCCCGTGGTGTGTAATCAGTTAGTACACGGTACGTAATCACTTACTGTACGGTATATAATCAGTTATTACAGGGTAGGTAATCGAGGGAAGGCGTATTCGACTGAAATTTTTTGAATTCGACTGAAAAAACGGAAACTCGGTAGGTTATTTGTTAATAGCTCGCTTACTACTGGTTCGATTCTGACAATGTAAAGTTTCCGGAGTAGAAGTAGAAAAATATATAGTTTGATGACATAATTTTTTTTATTTTTGAGATAGATATCAACTGAAAAAATCGTGTCAACTTCGCTGAAATTTTTTCTGGACCGACCGACATGCGGTTTTTCTTGTCCGGAAAATTATTGCGTGAACTGACTGAAATACTTTTAGGTTTCCGGAATGCTCTACTTTTATACGAATAAAATGATATAAAATATATGCATGTACCTTCTACCGTTTTCCGTAAAAGGGTTCGCTGAAAAAAACCGATTGAAAATCACAACATTTTCAGCTGAATCTGCCGTAAAACGGAAGTAGTATACAGCCAGCAAGTAAGCTCAACAGCACCTCACTGCGCATGCGCAGAAAAAAAAGTGGCGGTATTGTGGCGGTATTGGGGCGTGTGCGCATGCGTGGCTGTGGGTGGTGGGACAAAATGGCGGCTGTGGGTGGTGGGACAAAATGGCGGCTGTGGGTGGTGGGACAAAATGGCGGCTGTGGGTGGTGGGACAAAATGGCGGCTGTGGGTGGTGGGACAAAATGGCGGCTGTGGGTGGTGGGACAAAATGGCGGCTGTGGGTGGTGGGACAAAATGGCGGCTGTGGGTGGTGGGACAAAATGGCGGCTGTGGGTGGTGGGACAAGATGGCGGATTGTAGAAAAACGTATAAGAGGAGTCGATTTTTAGGGAAAGGGGTGTATTCAATCTGACTTACCTGACCTGACCTGCCTGCCTGCCTCCCTGCCTGCCTGCCTTCCTGTCTGCCTGCCTGCATTCTGCCTGTATGGAATGCATGTACTGACTTGGTTCTGGGGTTTTTCCATCACGGTTGTGCGCAGGTGTATGACGTCACTTCCGGTCTGCGTGAATCGGGCGTGACCTGGGACTATGGGATGCATGTACTGACTTGGTTCTGGGTATTTGTCATCACGGGGAGGTCACGTGATCAGTTCAAGGTCATATCCATTTTTTATCGATATGTCAACCCCACACCCAGTCCATTAGATGCTCCTTCACCTAAGCTTCACTTTGATACCTCACTCGACCTGTGGTGTGAGTGAGTGCAAGAATGTATTCATCCGCGGTGATGCAGTCATGTCTGGCGGTGATTCGGTCTCGGGAAAAAGCTTCCTTGCCCAATGCCTACGGACTTTACCGAAGATACACGGACTTTAACGAAAAGACACGGACGTACACGAAAAGACGCGAAGGTGAACGCCATTGTGGGAAACCTCCCACAGACAGGTCAGTACATGCATTTCTATGTTGTTCACGCATAATAAAAGGATTGATCTGTAATCTGTGTTGTTGTTGTTGTTGTTGTTGCTCCCTTTTTTTTGGACTAACCCATCAGAATAGTACGTATCACGGACTACACCCGTAGAGCTACATCTGGTCTATAAAACACGTCCCTCCGGATCCCACACCTTCATTTCTACAGACCCATGGCGGAGATCCAGCCCCATGCGACTCGCATTTTACAGTATGCCACCGTGGTGAATTCATTCACGGGTTACCGAGCAGTGGTCCGGTCCATGTTTGCAGATGGCGACGACAACGAGGGACGACGCCAGATCCTGAACGAGTTCACAGAAGCGGTCCTCCACAGAGTGCACTCGATGGAGAGGCGTGCCATCACTCACCACTACTGGACTATGACAGCCATCCTTGATGCTCGCGCTATGGACCAGGAGCGCTCACGCCGGAACCAGCGCCGGCTGGTTGGCCTCATACTAGTCTGTGCCCTATTGACCCTGGCGCTGTGGTATTGACACTATAAATACGAGGGCTAAGACAGAGTGTGTGTCATTCTCCGTTCGACATTTAGAGCAAGCATGTCACTACAAGCCATCCTGCCTCTTACACCCAATGTGGGCTTATACGTGTATGAAGCTAAAGTCACCCTGGTCGAAGATTGTGGACCTATTTGCTTTGAGCACGCTGAGACTCTATCGAATAGGGTGACACTAGAGCGTGATGGCTGGACTAAGTTTAAACGGGTGTTGAGCGGTGAGTTGGACGGAGACCTCATCCACCTGGACAATGCCATCTACGTATACCATACTGCGCTCTTTCCACGGGTGGGTCGCTACCAAGAGCCGGCGCGAAGTTTCCTCCTAACACCCTCTCTGTGGTCAGCCTTGGAGAAAGTAGTCCCTATGGTGGACCAGTTGTTTACACCGGACGACCGATCACCCGACCAATTGGCATGGGCTCGTGCTATGGAGGACGCCCTGGCTGAACCCCATGAACAACTACATGAACCCGACGACGATGCCATTGATTACCCCGCTAGACTCAGTCAGCCCAATGACATGACCACCTGATCCTTTGATCTCACGGGGTTCTCCCTATAAATACGAGAGACAGTGAAATCTGGTACCATTCACGTACTGACCATGACGGAGCATATAGTACTGGCGTATTTCAGCTTGACCCCCGAGGTTTTCCTGCACGTGTATGCGGATAAGGTCGATATCATGGAGGAGGTGGTGGGAGACACGGACCCTACACAACCGTGCCCGGCTCACATTCGTCTGTCCCGGGAGGGCTGGACCAAATTCAAACGGGTGTTGTCTGGTGAACTGGACGGCGACCTCATCCACTTGTGTCACGATGTGTACATCCGACGCGGCCCTTTCTTTGCTCAATTGGCTCGGCTAGATGGAGGTACAGTGCATTTTACCCTTCACCCTGATCTATGGTCTGCATTGGAAGATGCCGTGGTGGATGTGGATGAAGTGCTTATCAAGCGGTCATCAGACGAGTTGGACTGGTCATTGACCATGGCCACTGTGGAAGTCCACGAAGAAAATCAGAAAGAAACTCCGGCCCAAGATATACCCGTTATAAATAAACGATAGAGCCAGGGTCCATCATCATTTTGTCACCATGAAGCGCTGGGAGAAGGTGTTGGATAACTTATACTACAGTCCCGACAGTCCGGCGGCCTATAGTGCATTGTCGGCTCTCTATCGAGCGGCCAAACCCCAGGGGGTACAACGTGCCCAAGTCCGAGATTGGTTAAGAAGACAAGACACCTATACCTTACATCGATCTGTCCGTCGCCATTTTCTACGGAACCGGGTCATCGTGGGAGGAATAGATGCCCAGTGGCAAGCGGATTTGGTGGATATGAGCGCCTTTGCCAAACACAACGATGAGAATCGGTATATCTTGACGTGCATCGATATCCTATCCAAGTATGCGTGGGTGGTACCCATCCGGACGAAAACGGGGGCAAATCTCATAGCGGCGTTCAAAGACATCTTCAAGACCGGGCGCCAACCTTTGTATTTGCAAACCGACGAAGGCACGGAATTCCTCAACAGACCGTTCCAAGCCTTTCTCAAGAAACAGAAGGTGTTTTTCTTCCATACGTACAACGAGACCAAGGCTTCCGTGGTGGAGAGGTTCAACAGGACATTCAAAGGCCGCATGTATAAATATTTCACCTATAAGAATACAAGGCGGTACATCGATGTTCTCCCGAAACTGGTGAGGGGTTACAATCGAGCCTATCATCGAAGTATAGAGAGAGCCCCCATTACCGTGACCCAACGCAATGAAGCCCAAGTCCGGCGTGTCTTGTACCCCAGGCCATCGCAGCGAACGACGAAGGCGGTGTACAAGGTCGGGGACCCTGTACGGATCAGTAAAGTCAAGGGCAAGTTCGAGAAAAGTTACTTGCCCAACTGGAGCGATGAGCACTTCCTGATTAAACGGCGCCTACCCCGACAGCGGCGAGTCTATGAACTGGAAGATCTCCAAGGGGAAACGTTGCTGGGGACGTTTTACGACACGGAATTACAGCCTGTTGTAAAAACACAGCAAGACTACTACACGGTGGAGCAGATTTTGAAAACGGAACGTCGACGTGGCAAACTGTTTCATTTCGTAAAATGGCAAGGCTGGCCCAGTTCCTTCAATTCCTGGGTCGCGGCCAACCAGGTGAAACGACTATAAAACCAGACACCACTGCCGTCCTCCTTCATTCCACATCCGACCACAGTGCTATGGACCAACAGCAGCTGCCTCTGAAGACAGCGTCTCGCAAAACGCGCAAAGCGCAAGTGGTCTTTGGGGTGCTATTGCTAACCCTGCTGAGTGTGTTGTACGGAGGTGTGTTTTACGACGTAGCCTATGTCAGCACGTTACTTAACCAACTGAGAACACCACCCATCAGTGAAACGGGTCTACAGAGAGCACCAGTCGTATCCAGCCCAATCGCCACCACCACACCCCGCGTACAAGCCACGTCGAGCTCTACACTTACACCAAGTACACCTACTACGTCTCAAGACCCACCGGATTTCATCCCTCACAGTGAACCGACCACCCACGTTGTACCCACCCCCAGCACCATCTCTGAACGTGAACAGACAACGACGACCGACGTTGTACCCACCACCACTCCAGTTCACTCGTACGAAATTTACAAGAGCGGGTTACCACGACAACGGATACACCTCAAACCATGGACCCTGGGTGGCAGCATCCCTTCACTTGCGTCATCGCAGGACCGACGGGCTCCGGCAAAACGCACTTCGTCAGGAAGCTCCTTCAACACGCCGACAGCATGATCACTCCACCCATTGCGCGAGTCGTGTGGTGTTACGGAGAATGGCAGGAAGCGTATGCAGCAATGCCCCACATCACGTTCGTGGAAGGCCTACCCAACCTGGCCGATTTGGAACCCGACACCTTGGTGGTTCTGGATGATCTCATGGCGGAGACGGATGCACGGGTCACCCAACTCTTTACCAAAGGCAGCCATCATCGACGGCTCAGCATCATCTACATTGTGCAGAATCTGTTCAGTAAAAACAAAGAACATCGGAATATCAGCTTAAATGCCCACTACCTGGTGGTCTTCAAAAACCCGAGAGATACCACTCAACTGCTGCACCTGGCGAGACAGATGTATCCCGGCCGCACACCGTTTGCGTTGGAAGCCTTCAAAGATGCCACAACCCCTCAGCACGGGTATATGCTCTTCGACCTCAAGCAAGCCACCCCCGACCACCTTCGACTACGCACCGGCATCTTTCCCGGAGAGACCCACCACGTGTACATGCAAAAATAATGTAAACACATCCACAGTGGCGCCTCCAGCTGGGGTCTGTGTGTTTGATGATGGGGAATAATAAAAAGAATGAATACCACAGCAGGGTTGACTTTGTCTGTGATGTGGATAAAAAGAGCAGAGTTGTGGGTTCTAGCATTAGTTGTACAGGATGTCTGCGCGAGTACGGAAGCACGCTCCCACGCTCCGTGTATTGAAGACGGCCCCACCCGAGTTAGTCCGAACCATTGTACGCGGTGCGGACCCTGACCTTGTACGCTGTCTGTGCGAGATCGGGTACAACCTGTTAAAAGGCAACGTACCACTGACTCCGGCTCAGAAGACCAAGTTGGCCAAGCATAAGACAGGTCTCCGAACCCTAGTCCACAAGCGGGTCACTCAAACACAAAAGAAAAAGGTGTTACAGAAAGGCGGCTTTCTCGGGGCCATCTTAGCACCGTTGGCCGCTTCCGTGTTGGGTCCAGTACTGGGTGGACTCTCCGGCCGACAATGAACCACACGAAAAAAATGGTCCTCGTCGAACCACGGTTCCTGCAAAACCTCCAATCACCCTACCCTGTCCCACCTACGGTGAAGACCATAAACAGCCTCGATGGAGAGATGCAACAGATCTTACAGAGACCGGGGTTAAGCGACAGTGAGAAAGTACAACGGTACAATGAGACGCTTCAACGGTACATGACGTTCATGGACCAATACAAAACCCTGTCTACCCCAGCAACAGCAGCACCACCACCACCACCACCACCACCACGTGACAGACCGCTGACCTCAGCACCGCTCCAACAGCCGGGTGAGGTAGCCCCCACAGCCCCACAGTGGGTGGAAGACGAAGTGCTGAAGAGTGTACCTGCCTCGTTCAAGAAACAATCTGGCCTGGTATTACAACGGATGAAACAGAATCCTAACATGACTTGGAATGATAAAGGCGAACTCCTGGTACAGAATCAGGTGGTCCCCGGCACCCACATGACGGATTTAGTGAATGATCTGATGCGTCAACGCAGATCGCACACCGATCCTCGAGGATGGGAGGTCTTCGCTCAAGGCTTGAAAGACATGCATGTACCACAGGAATTGGTGGGGAACCCCCATCGCTGGGCCTTTATGCAGCAAACCCAGCAATCGCCGAGTGGCCCACTACCTTCTTGGGAATCCGAATGGGAACCGGAGTCACCCCCCAAAACACCACCACAACGGGCACCTTCTTTTCGCGCCTATAAAAAAACACCCTTGATCAAGACACCCCACATCTCCAGAGCCGTGACACGTAGCAAGTCAACGCGACGAACACGACGCCGGACACAACCGCCCAAGGCCTGGAAGACCTATTAAAACCAACAGCAGCAGCAGGACAGCTCAGTCGCCATGTTTTACCTGACCCTACCCAGTAACAGTTCGCTGGATGTGTTTCCTGACAACACCGTGGCCAAGTACGTCACCCAGTTACCGCAACCGTTACATTTACCTGGCCGGTGGGAATGTGCCCTCGTGGATATCCAATACCCTTACTCGTGGTACAACGTGCGAGCCAATGAAGTGTGGTACGAGGTCACCTACGAAGGCAAAAACACCCGACTCACCCTGCCCGAAGGCCAATACGATACCCCCAAAGAGTTCATGGGTGGGCTGTCAAGACTGATGCATGATAAGGCGCTACGGGGGGTGACGGATAGTGCAACACGCCTGATAGCCTTGCGCTTCAAGAAAAACGTGTTCTTCGATGTCAACGTACACAACGACAAGGCACAGCTTACCGTCACCGATACCGTGAATGTGAAACTCAGTCCTACACTACAGCAAATGCTGGGTTTCGATCTACAGACGTTCGCTGGTCCCTCCCAACACCATGGCGAGATGCCGATGGATATGAAGTCGGGTATGTACGGACTCTACGTCTACTCGGACGTGGTGGACAACCACATCGTGGGCGATATCAACACACCTCTGTTACGGGTGGTCCCCATTAAAAAGAAGTATGGAGGTCAAGTCACCCACAGTTTCACCCACATGCTCTACTTGCCCGTACGACAAACTGACATCAACACGATCACGGTGGATATAAGAGATGACACGGGACGACCGGTGGCATTCGAACGAGGAAAAGTGGTGCTGACACTTCATTTTCGACAAGCACGTGCTCCCCACTTTGCATAATGAAAGTACCTTACGAGTGCGATGCACGCAGCTATGCCGACTATTATGCCCAACAGGCCGGGGGTGGCTTTCCGGTCTTTAGCGGTGCACGCATGCAACGAGGACATGGACTGGGGAACATACTCGGCAGCATTGTGAAAACGTTCCTGCCCTTGGTGACGCGTGGGGTGAAAGCAATGGGCAAACAAGCGGTACGCAGTGGACTGCAAGTGGCCGGTGACGTCTTGGGGGGTACGGCACCCAAAGAATCCTTGAAACGGCGGGCCAAAGAAGCGGGAGGCGTCTTGGTGGCCAAAGCACAACGCACCGTTGGGAATAAAAGAGCTGCCCCACCGAGACCACGCACCAGTGGACGACCGACCCAGCGACGACGCACATCCAAGAAGACAAAGGATATCTTTTCTTAAAACATGGCCTTAATCCACGCCGAGTCCTGCCCCTCCACCAACAGTGAATTTGATTTGTGGACCGTGCCGCCCACACAAACCAGTGTCGAACAAGGATTATGGGTGGAGCATCTCCCGCTCTCCAGCATCAACGAAACCGGGCCCATCGAGTTCACCATCAGTAATGCGGATACGGCCTATGTGGATTTAGCCCATACCTACTTGTATGTGAAAGCCAAGGTGGTCAATGGAGCTGGCACCAGAATCGCTGACCAAGCAACGGTGGGCCCGACGAATCTCTGGCTGCACTCGATGTTTCAGCAGGTGGATATTTTTCTCAGCGACAAACTCATCAGTGACTCCACCAACACGTACCCCTATCGAGCCTACATCGAGACACTGTTGTCGTATGGCCGAGAGGCTAAAAAATCTCAGCTGACAACCGCTTTATTCTACAGGGACACGGCCGAGCACATGGACACGGCGGACAATGGGGGATATAACAAACGGAAGGCTTTCACTGCGAACAGTGCCTCGGTGGATATGATGGGTCGACTGCATGCAGACATGTTCATGCAAGACCGGTACCTCTTGAACAAGATCCCCATCAAAATCCGACTGATACGGGCGCCTCCGACCTTCGCCTTAATGGCCACTAACGTAGAGGGGCATGCAGCGGACTATAAGATTGTCATCCAAGACGCAGTCCTGTATGTCCGAAAAGTGAAACCGAATCCAGCCGTTCAATTGGGACACATGAAAGCCTTGGAAACAAAACCAGCCCAGTACCCTATCCGACGTGTACAAACCAAAGTGTTCTCTGTGCCTGCTGGAAATATGGGCGCCAACAAAGAAAACCTGTTCCTGGGGGAACTACCCAAGCGATTGATCCTGGCCTGTGTGGAAAATACCAGTTTCAGCGGAGCCTACCCAGAGAATCCGTTTGACTTTAAACATTTCGGCATCAATTTTGTGGCCCTGCATGTGGATGGACAACAGGTGCCAGCCACGGCCTTAACCCCGAACTTTGGGCGGAGGAATTTCATTCGAGCCTATCAGAGCCTGTTTACAGCTACCGGTCAAATAAACCAGGACGAAGGGAATATGATCAGTCGGGAGGACTACGCGAACGGATACACGTTGTTCTGTTTCGATCTGACCCCCACCTTAGAGAACGACCATCAGCTGGCCCTGACCAAGCAAGGCAATTTACGGTTGGAAATCCACTTTGCACGAGCCCTGGTGACCACCGTCAATGTGATCTGCTACGCCGAGTTTGACAACATCATTCAAGTGGACAAGGCGCGCAACGTCCTGTGTGACTTCTCCACCTAACATGGATACAGACCAGATAACCACCGTGCTGGAGAATGACCCAGAGACACGTAGGGTCTTTCAAGGGGTGTTCGCCCGAGATGTGTTTCCATTAGACCGTATGTATCCTGCTGCTTACGTTCTCAACACGGACCCGATGGAGCGACCCGGTGAACACTGGGTGGCCGTGTACTTGACAGAACAGCAGGGGGAATACTTTGACCCGTACGGTCTGCCACCCCTCCATCCCGATTTAACAGACTTCATGGATCAAGGCACAGAGACGTGGTGTTGGAACAGTCAAACGTTGCAAAGCCTGACCAGTGGCGTGTGCGGACAATATTGCTTGTTTTACCTGTACCATCGATGCCGGGGAAGACCCTTATCTACTATCGTACAGATGTTTGACGAGTACCCCCAGGCCGAGGACCGCGATGTACTCGTCTATGACTGGGCCGCCCATCATTTCAATGTACAAGCCCCGTTCTGGGCTTAAGTTAATGACAAGCCCCTTGTTCTGGGCTTCAATGTACAAGCCCCTTGTTCTGGGCTTCAGTTAATTACAAGCCCCTTGTTCTGGGCTTCAGTTAATTACAAGCCCCTTGTTCTGGGCTTGAGTTTTCACGTGGTTGTTCTCACGTTGTTGTTGTTCACTGAATAAAAAAAATGAGATCTCACCAAAAAACCCTGTCTTGTGTGTTTTATTCCTAATGCATCAATGCCCAATGTGGAGATTCAGTCAAACTGAAATCAGTGGTGTAGGATGGGGCCAAAATGTAACCCATCAAGTTTAGAATGCAAGAGCACTATAGTAAAAAATAGAGAGCCAATGAAATCAGCCTACAGACCAAGTACGTGTTTTTGGTCTAGGTTTGGAGCGGGCATTTCATTGAGGTACGTGTATACGGTGAGTGAAGAGACACGTCCAACACGTAGTGATTATGTTGATGACTATAAGTTCTAGGTAACCCATCAAGGTTAGAATGCAAGAGCACTATAGTAAAAAATAGAGAGCCAATGAAATCAGCCTACAGACCAAGTACGTGTCTTTGGTCTAGGTTTGGAGCGGGCATTTCATTGAGGTACGTGTATACGGTGAGTGAAAAGACTCGTCCAACACGTATAGATTATGTTGATGACTATAAGTTCTAGGTAACCCATCAAGGTTAGAATGCAAGAGCACTATAGTAAAAATAGAGAGCCAATGAAATCAGCCTACAGACCAAGTACGTGTCTTTGGTCTAGGTTTGGAGCGGGCATTTCATTGAGGTACGTGTATACGGTGAGTGAAGAGACTCGTCCAACACGTATAGATTATGACTATAAGTTCTATGAGCATAATGCATGAAAGTGGCTTTGAACACCGTATTAGCCAATCAGTGGCCTAGAATGGAGCCAAAGGTAACCCATCCATGTCCAGAAAAACATTATCCGGGTGTACAAGAACCCAGATGTAGGCGCGGACGTCAGCGAAAGCACACCGTGAATACCCCAATTCGATTGGCTGATTGTTCGATCGCTGATTGGTTCTTTTTCTCGACCGCTGATTGGCTCTTTTTCTCGACCGCTGATTGGTCCAAATGGAACTGCCCATCTTTCCCAGGTTCATCTAGAATCCCCCTTTTTTGTGCTCAAGCTCTGACTATAGCGATGCCGCAACATTGTCTCATTGGACATTGGACCGTCTGACCTGGAGGTGACCCTTTGACCTTTTGACCCGCGTCCACGCGCGCGCGCACTGCCGGGGATGACGCGGGATGACGCGCGCGCGCTGCGGGGCGCTGGGGCGGGAAAACACCCCGGCGGTTGAACATTGGAACTCTTGTGGGTTTGGAGGATGAACATACGGACGTCTAAGGGAAAAAATTGGAACTCTTCTATGTTTGAAGGTAGTGTTTAGTGAAAACCCGGAAGTGACGTGACAACCCACGTCACCTGCGTATATACTCCTGTAAAATAGAGCCGATTTTATTTCTTTGGAAGGGGCAAGGTCAATAGGACTTGCGCTTTTTATACTACTAAACTGTGAAGTAGATTACATCTTACATAGGCCTTAAGGCCGTGATATGCATATGAAGTATTCTGGGGCATGGTCAGTACTTTCCAATTTTCCCTTCGTCTACTACTCGCCGATTTTTTTGATTTTTTGATTATTTATTTATTTATTTATTTATTTATTTATTTCCTCGAGAGCTTTAAAATAAGACCTCACTCTACCCCATCGGGCCACTAGTGCTCCACCTAGACTCCAACATGTCCACCCCGTATGGATTTATACATACTAATATGCCAGTATATGAGTGTATATGGGTCTATATGGATCTATATACAAGCCTACGCGGTACTTTCAAATTTTTTTCCATCGTATTCTACATGATCAACCTCATAGCTCATAGTAAAAGCCATAAAAAAAACCGATCACCCCTATACCCATACAGGCCAAATATAGCGGACACCATCTTCGCCTGGGAATTGGTCTAGTCCGAGTTGTCTCCCTTGCACCAAAGCGTATAGATGGGACTGTGGTTTGGCTGGCGCGATTATCCGGGCAAATTGACCTTGAGCAGCCATTTTGTTAGCGTTTTGTTAGCGTCCTGCATACGGAGGACGATTTCACTGATCATTGTGTTGTTTTCTGAGCTGGGGAACATTCTCTGTCGCAGTTTATAACGGAACTTTCTTCCTTTCGGTGTCCGCTGACATCAATAATGTGACGAAACTCTGCACGATTCATCGCCTGCATGTATACCCGTGACACGTAGACTGTAATCGAGGGAGTGTGCTGTGTTGTGTTCGAGCGGACGCATAAATTTGTGTGATATCAGACAGGAAACGTGAAAATTGATATTCTTTCACAGATTTCGAAGTGTATACAGTTCTGGTGAGCTGAACGCAGCCTTTATGAACAGCGATTGAACGATGATGTAGGCCACCGAACAGGTTTTGTGGAATCAACATTCTGTAACACTCCTCCCTTGACTGGAGGGATTTTATCGGACATCTGCAGTACGGAACGCTATTTGTTGCATACATTCGCTTATCGTGGCAGTCCGTATAATTTGTCAATTTTTGTGTTTGGTTTCGTGAGAGAGGACGACATTGGTTTTCATTAGTGCAAAACTCCCGCACCACAACAGTGAAAGCTGGTGGATGAAATTCTACTCCACGGGAACGGTAACGAATGAATGGAATATCTTACCAAACTCTCAGGTAGGATGTGGGTTTCAGGAGTTCACCGGGTGTGACAATTTCTTTATAATGATTTGTGATAAAAGCGGGTAAAACCTAATGTCAAAATCTCGTTGAAGGTCACGGAGATGTCGATTTATTGCTGATCAGCCGATTTCCAGGACAGACAGACATTATCTCGGCTCTTTTCTCTTCGAAATTCTTGTAATTTTGTTGAAAAAAATAAAACTTTGGAAAAAAATAAAACACAACATTTTTAGCAAATACCTTAATCTTGCACTCACTCACACCCACAGGCCGATTCACAGCCGCCATTTTGTCCCACCACCCACAGCCGTCATTTTGCACTCACTCACACCAACAGGCCGATTCACAGCCGCCATCTTATCCCACCACCCACACACACACACGCCGCCATTTTGTCCCACCACCCACACCCGCCATTTTGTCCCACCACCCACACCCGCCATTTTGTCCCACCACCCACAGGCCGTGTAGACTATAAATAACGTGTGGTCTGTTGTCATTTATTCACAAAATACAATTATGAGTTCGAGAAGACGACCCTTGTTTACCCACCACGCTACGAGAGATCCAAGACATGATGCTGCTGCTACAGAACACAGAGAGATGATTAGCAGTGAAGAAGTTGGAGGAATAACGATAACCACAAGTTTTCAGAGGGTTCTTGAAGACGAAACCACGTTAATACGCATGAAAAAAAGGGGAAAATTGGAGTGGGGGGACAAGGGGAGGGGGAGGGAGGAAAATGGAATAGCCAAAATTTTTTTTTTATAATTGAATACAAAAGGAAAACAAGATTCATGGAGCCAAAAAAAATCTTTTTCATTTTCTATGTTTTTTTAACAATTAAAAATTGAAATTAGTGAAAAAAAGGGTTGAAAAGGGGAAATTGGAGGGGGGGGACAAGGGGGAAAGCAAGGTTGATGGAATAGCCCCATTTTTGTCTTTAAAAATGGACCCATCGGGTCGAGTGAGGTATCAAATTGAAGGTGAGGTGAAGGGGCATGTAATGGGCTGGGTGTAGGATTGAACTATCGGCATTGTGCGCATGCGCGGTGGCCGAAGGGTATGGAAATAGACGTTTTGGAGCTAGGGGATAGCCCAAATTTTTTTTTCTTTAAAATGGACCAATGGGGTCGAGTGAGGTATCAAATTGAAGGTGAGGTGAAGGAGCATCTAATGGGCTGGGTGTGGGGTTGAACTATCGGCCTTCTGCGCATGCGCGGCAGCCGAAGGGTGTGAAAATAGCCTTTTTGGAGCTAGGAGAGCCCCTAATGGACCAATGGGGTCGAGTGAGGTATCAAATTGAAGGTGAGGTGAAGGGGCATCTGATGAGCTGGGTGTGGGATTGAATTAGGGTGATTCTGCGCATGCGCGGCGGCCAAAAGGGTATGAAAATAGCCTTTTTGGAGCTAGGAGAGCCCCTAATGGACCAATGGGGTCGAGTGAGGTATCAAATTGAAGGTGAGGTGAAGGGGCATCTAATGGACTGGATGTGGGGTTGAATTAGGGTGATTCTGCGCGTGCGCGGCGGCCAAAGGATTTGAAAATAGACGTTTTGGAGCTAGGAGAGCCCCTAGTGGACCGATGAGGTCGAGTGAGGTATCAATGTGAAGCTTAGGTGAAGGAGCATCTAATGGACTGGGTGTGGGGTTGACATATCGATAAAAAATGGATATGACCTTGAACTGATCACGTGACCTCCCCGTGATGACAAATACCCAGAACCAAGTGAGTACATGCATCCCATAGTCCCAGGTCACGCCCGATTCACGCAGACCGGAAGTGACGTCATACACCTGCGCACAACCGTGATGGAAAAAACCCAGAACCAAGTCAGTACATGCATTCCATACAGGCAGACGAGGTCAAAATACTCGCTTCTGATTGGCTGGTCAGGTCAGGTAAGTCACAGTGCTCCGCAAAAGTAGTGCAATGAATACTCCCCTACCCTAAAAATCAACTCCTTTTATACGTTTTTCTATAATCCGCCATCTTGTCCCACCACCCACAGCCGCCATCTTGTCCCACCACCCACAGCCGCCATCTTGTTCCACCACCCACAGCCGCCATTTGTCCCACCACCCACACCCGCCATTTGTCCCACCACCCACAGCCGCCATTTGTCCCACCCACCCACAGCCGCCATTTTGTCCCACCACCCACAGCCGCCATTTTGTCCCACCACCCACAGCCGCCATTTTGTCCCACCACCCACAGCCACGCATGCGCACACGCCCCAATACCGCCACAATACCGCCACATTTTTTTTTCTGCGCATGCGCAGTGAGGCGCTGTTGAGCTTACTTGCTGGCTGTATACTACTAACGGATTAGTGAACCGAGTTAAAAAATCGGATTTGGAGACAGACTTCAGAAGATTCCGAAAATCCGGAATAATGATCGCGGGTAAGTTTATTGGAAGATTGGTTATGTCGGTAGGTCATAAGTGTCGAATTAAATTTTAAAAGCATAGTTTGCACAAAAAATATCCTGTTTTTCAAATAATTGAATGTTTGTCATATAATAACGTAATGTGAATGGAAATAGTATTTTTCTACGGTATAAATATATTTTTTAATTGATCATTAATTTTAAATACGTATATTTTGATGCATGTACCTGAAAAATGACCAGGAATATACATATTTTGTTTTCAGTAATTATTATAATTTATATGAACTAAAATGAATTTTATCATTGTGAGTTTTGTTCACTTACTGACTTTTTGACATCTCACAGCCCAGACTGGTGAACAGCTAATTAAGTTTTAATCCCATGGCTTAGCTTCTGAGGCAAACGTTTTTCACGTGAATATTATTTCAGATGAGGAAGAGGAATTTGTTGACGAGCAGGTTTGGGTTAGGGGTTTGAAAGTGAGACATAAGGAAACCATTGAAAACAATGAGTGGTTATGTTCCGATATTATGTCCGATGTTCAGTCACTTTTGAAAAAGCAGATAGGTAGGAAAAAAGATGGTAGGAAAAGGTGTACTGTTTGGAAACATTTGTCTTGTGCTCAGCCAAATGACAATTCTACTGATTGGTTTTGTGACAGACATACTCAGTAGACAGAGAGATTATTTCTTTTATGTTACTCCTTTGGGTTTTTTTGGGATTTCCGGAACAAAGGACCAATTAGTGTGTGAACAGTGTTCCAAAATCATTTTTTTTACTTGTCAAAATTGTTTTTACTTCATTTTATAAATTAAATGTATTATCAATTAGTAAATTTATATTAATAAAAACTCCAAGAACAAAAATTACTGAGAACAACATATGTATATTCCTGATCAGTTTTAATTTCGATTTATAAAAATATATGTATTTAAAATTAATGATCAATTCAATATTTTCACTATTTCCATTCACATTACGTTATTATATGACAAACATTCAATTATTTGAAAAATAGGATATTTTTCGTGCAAACTATGCTTTTAAAATTTAATTCGACACTTATGACCTACCGACATAACCAATCTTCCAATAAACTTACCCGCGATCATTATTCCGGATTTTCGGAATCTTCTGAAGTCCGTCTCCAAATCCGAGTTTTTAACTCGGTTCACTAATCCGTTTTACGGCAGATTCAGCTGAAAATGTTGTGATTTTCAGTCGGTTTTTTTCAGCGAACCCTTTTACGGAAAACGGTAGAAGGTACATGCATATATTTTATATCATTTTATTCGTATAAAAGTAGAGCATTCCGGAAACCTAAAAGTATTTCAGTCAGTTCACGCAATAATTTTCCGGACAAGGAAAACCGCATGTCGATCGGTCCAGAAAAAATTTCAGCGAAGTCGACACGATTTTTTCAGTTGATATCTATCTCAGAAATAAAAAAAATTATGTCATCAAGCTATATATTTTTGAAAAGAGAATCTATTCAGCTACTCCGGAAACTTTACATTGTCAGAATCGAACCAGTATTAAGCGAGCTATCAACAAATAACCTACCGAGTTTCCGTTTTTTCAGTCGAATTCAAATAATTTCAGTCGATTATCTGATCCCGTAATCGATCACTGCATTAACAGTTATATTTCTTATACTACGCGTGACCGCACGTTGTTTCATCAATTATTGCACTGTATGTAACCAGCAATCAGTTGCTACACGGTGTGTAATTAGTTACTGCACGGTATGTAATCAGTTAACGCAGGGTATGCAATTAGTTACTGCAGGGTATGCAATTAGTTACAGGGTATGCAATCAGTTACTGCAGGGTACGCAATCTGTTATTGCACGGTATGTAATCAGTTCTGCGCGGTATGTAATCAGTTAATACAGGATATGTAATTAGTTACTGTAGGGCATGCAATTAGTTACTGCAGGGTATATAATCAGTTATTGCACGGTATGCACTTAATTGCCGCACGGTATGTAATCAGTGTACTGCACGGCATGTAATCTGTTACTGCACAGTATGTAATCACTTACTGCACGGTATGTAATCACTTACTGCACGGTATGTAATCAGTTCTGCACGGTATGTAATCAGTTCTGCATGGTATGTAATCAGTGTAATGCACAGTATGTGATCTGTTACTGCACAGTATGTAATCAGTTACTGCGCGGTATGTAATCACTTATTGTATGGTATGTAATCAGTTATGCACGGTATGTAATCAGTTCTGCGTGGTACGCAATCAGTTACTGCATGGTATGCAATCAGTTACTGCACGGTATGTAATCACTTACTGCACGGTATGTAATTAGTTACTGCACGGTATGTAATCAGTTACTGCACGGTATGTAATCAGTTACTGCACGGCATGTAATGTGTTACTGCACGGTATGTAATCAGTTACTGCACGGTATGTAATCAGTTACTGCATGCTATGCAATCAGTTACTGCATGCTATGTAATCACTTACTGCACGGCATGTAATCTGTTACTGCACGGTATGTAATCAGTTACTGCACGGTATGTAATCAGTTACTGCACGGTATGTAATCAGTTACTGCACGGTATGCAATCAGTTACGGCATGCTATGTAATCAGTTACTGCACGGTATGCAATCAGTTACTGCATGCTATGTAATCACTTACTGCACGGCATGTAATCAGTTACTGCACGGTATGTAATCACTTACTGCACGGTATGTAATTAGTTCTGCGCGGTATGTAATCAGTTACTGCACGGTATGTAATCTGTTACTGCACGGTATGTAATCAGTTACTGTACGGTATGTAATCACTTACTGCACGGCATGTAATCAGTTACTGCACGGTATGCAATCAGTTACTGCACGGTATGTAATCAGTTACTGCACGGTATGTAATCACTTACTGCACGGTATGTAATTAGTTCTGCGCGGTATGTGATCAGTTACTGCACGGTATGTAATCTGTTACTGCACGGTATGTAATCAGTTACTGTACGGTATGTAATCAGTTACTGCACGGTATGTAATCTGTTACTGCACAGTATGTAATCAGTTATTGCACGGTATGTAATCACTTACTGCACGGTATGTAATTAGTTCTGCACGGTATGTAATCAGTTCTGCGCGGTATGCACGGTATGTAATCAGTCAGTACTTTAAGGTTTGCTATAAGAAGAAACACAACCCGTGCTTCCGAATCATCTGCCAGAATCCAGTTGAATCAAATCTCGGTAATTTAATTTATTTTGACGAAAGTTTTCTGTTTGTTTTCCCCGTGACAGTAGATGTTCTGAGTATATTCAGCTAGGGTGCAGGTGGGGTCGGTGGGCTCTGTAACCTCTTCGGTGATTATTTCGAATTCAAGACATTGATATTGATTAAATATATATCTACATGAGTTGAAGATGAGTAAAACTAGATTTATTCCTTATCTACATGAGTATGCGTACAAAATATAAAAATCTACATGAGTGTGCGTATTGGACTTACCGCTACCCGCGTGACAAAATGTCTCGGACAGTATAAACCTGGGGCTTATACGTTTCTTCAGAGCCGTGGAGATAACTCGGTCTGCAAGTGCTTTGTCTTTTGCAGTCGCATCTGAAAAAATACGATTGACATTATTCGGTGACTGAATATAGTTCAGCTATATTGTCACATACTGACATTGTGAACTCAATATCAGAGCAAACAAGAACAAGTAATGAGGCAATAATGTTTATTAACTCTGCCTGGCCGGGGGGGGGGGTCAATTTCTGCCATTGTTGGTTTTTTTTTCGCTCCTATCTCCGAAACGACAAAAAAAATGAGAGCTGAAACTTCATGAAGTTTAGATTATCATATTGGGGTCATTTTGAAACGGCGGCCATGTGGTGTACCAGAAAAGAGATGTTTTCGTCATATTTCTTCACAATTTTTGCTTTTCTGTGTAGAAAAGTGGGTAAAACCTATTTTATCTCATATCACATTATTATTTTGCTAATACATCATGCAGTTTCTGCGAAGGAAAACCAAAAATAAAAAAAATCGAAAATTCTGACCGAAAAATCGCCCAAAAATCGGCCATCTTGGATTGTTTTACATTTTCTTGTAGAGCTTGACTCAAGGATATAGTGTGGTAAGTTT
>JAVTVY010003954.1:0-39768 GCA_036873755.1 Hanleya hanleyi | reverse complement strand
CTGTGATTCACACAGCCAAGGATTCACAGGTTTGTGGAAAAACATCGAGTCACTCATTCAGCACCTCCGCTTTTGTAAGAATGTGTTGACCTAGAAATAATTGGATACTCAGAAATGACTGCATATTGTACATATTGGTCTGAATGAACAATCTGCCTGTGATCTACTTTGTTGATAGCGAACCTTTTAGATTGTAGTTCTTCAGCCAAATGTCACATTCACTGATGACCCATCTCCACAGGTCTAAATAATTAATATGTTCAGCTTGGAGTGCAGACAAGTTCTTCAGGACAAAAACCGACAGACAGTAGCCCTTCAGGACAACAAATTTATACCCTGTAATTGTTTTGGCAGTATACTATATTGAGAACAAAATGTTGTTGCCCTTGAGTGAACAAAGGCTTGCCTGTGCCAAATTTAGGGTGGGCGAGCAGGTACATGTATTACTTTGATCTGTAATATCGTGAATATTGTTGTAGTGACCGAGTTCCTCAGCAACTCAATCCCATCATTATAATCACTGACCTCTCATTTATGAGCCCAGCGACCTAAAGCCATCTTAGTGTAAAGGTAGTACAGGCACTGGTGAACCCGCTTTCTACCCTACTCTTCCCCAACACAAACCACCATTCTCATCCCTGATGCCCCTTTCCCTCCCTTGAACCACCCCAGCCCCTCAACTTGACGATCAGATCATCATCAACCACACTGCATCTTGTCAGGTTCATACTCCATGTAAGGATCACGAGACAATGCATAAAATAACCAAGTCTGGGGACGTGTCTCGATTGAGCCTTTTCTGTGACACAAACACTCGGACGGACAATAGCTTCCTTCATGAAGTATCTACCCTTTCTCATCCGATCATTGACCAACCTACAGGTGATGCCTATGTCGTAGTGGTCGAGTTCCGCGGCCGGGGTTTGAATGACTGATCTGTTACTTACGAGCCCAGTGCCCTACCAACTGAGCTGAAGGGAAATTCCTGCTACAGACTAGAACAGGCACTGGTGAACCCACTTCCTACCACTAAGCTTCATGCCACTGCTCCATTTTCAGCTCCATTAGGATAGAACTCCTGAAAATGGAACATGGGGTATGGTGATGTCCGCACGGCAAGACACAGTGGTGTCTTCGGCTAAGCCAACAAAATTATCGAAAAACGTGATATTATGATTGATGTATGCTCGTATTAATTCAAGACCTACGACGACATTTACAATAGGATATTATTTTATGAAGATTTATGTTCTATATATATTTACACACCGTTCTATTTAACACTCCAACAATTGTTCTCCCACAGTAAAACTCAATATGTGGGAGTAGCATTTGATCCTGTGACTTGTGTAAGCTGATGTAGTTCCTCGGCTGCATGTCCAATATGGAGGCTTTGCCAAACAGTCCCCACCTTGTTTAAATATTTTTTCTGCATCTCATATTCAATAAGGATATTGTGGTTAATTTGTGTTTATGTTTAGTACTATTCTAAACTCGCCTCGATATGTTGTAGAACAAATGACGGTTAAGAGACTCCGGGAAGTCTTGATGTGGGATGAAAATATGGGAGTTTAGAAAAAAAATTCTCATTGAAAATGTCCAGGTTTTTGTGGCTTGATATAGTGTATCTGGCTCGAAAAGTTGTAGACTTTTCATTTACAAGTTTAGGTGAATTTATGTGCTGAAGATTCGAGTCCAGAATCAAATATTTATATATTGTACAATGATTAGAACGATATGGTGTATATGAATGATGTAAACAATGTACAATGAAATTAAACAAGTACGTCTTTACATCTGTGTTCACATGTTGATTCTTGCTAGAACACCAATAAATAGATGTCAAATGCACAGAAAGCTAGGGTGGATTTTCAATGGTTGACTTGCACGTTATTGTACCCCCGTACACATGGTACATGTAGTGTAGGGGTGGTATACTGGTTTTAGCTTGTCCATATGTACGTCCCATTTCCTTTCTGGAGCATAACTTGACAACCTCAAATTTGGTATGCAGCTACCATACCATGACATCTCGCTTGGAATTGCGTTTGGCACATGTGCGTTTATCATGTTTACAGGTGGCGCCACCTAGGGTCAAAATTTTCTCTTGTCGATCCATAACATTTCATTTCTGGAGCATAAATTGACAACTGCTATTTGGATTCCTCTCAAATTTGGTATGCAGCTACCATACCGTGAGACCTTGCTTGCCCTTACCATTATATGCCAAAATTGCCCTAGCATTACCAGATCAAAACCATATCATTGCCAGAGTAAAAAGTGATATGGTATCAATATGGAAAATGCTCTGGCAATACTCGGATTAGGTGATCTGGTATTAATCTGGTTTTGATAGGGTAATGATCTGTTTTTGGAACATGGGGTATCGATATGGCAATACATCTGGTAATGATCTGGTTTGAAGAATGGGACAATGATCTGGTATCAATATGGTAATGGTCTGGTAATGATATGGTATGAGTGACATGGTATCAATATGGAAAATGCTCTGGCAATACTCTGGTTAGGTGATCTGGTATTAATCTGGTTTTGATGGGGTAATGATCTGTTTTTGGAACATGGGGCATCGATATGGCAATAGATCTGGTAATGCTCTGGTTTGACGATCAAATATGCTCTGGTAATACACTGGTTTGATGATCTGGTTTCAATGTGGTTTTGATAGGGTATTGCTCCGGTAATGCTCTGGTAATGCTCTGGGGATGATCTGTGTCAAAGAATAGAATCCTAAATATTCATTGCTGGCCATATAGGTTGTAATTACTCCAACGTATAATGAATAATTTCTACAGCATGCATGTCATGTGCACTGGTAGTTTCTTAAATCATTAAATTTGCATGGCGGTAGGCCTACTTTGTTAAACCTTGTATACAATGACTGGCACTAAATCTATTGCAGCGCATACACTCTTCCATGGACATGTTGTTGTTATAGCTGGGGCTTTGAATTAACTACAGTATTTTAATGAACTATTAGGTTAAAATTATAAAAAGCTTTATGTAGAATACCAGCTGAAGTTTCATAATCCCTATCAGACGATCTGTACAGGATTTACATACCTTTTTTGTGAATTATTTGATCTCAAACTGCACAACATTTTATATAGACCTTTAGCTCCGCTTCCCTCCAAAATCAGTTGAAATTCAAACTAGCAGCGCCCTCTATGTTCAAGGGGAGATGACCAGCGTTGAAGTCAATTCTTTTCAGATCAATAATAGAGTATCCTTTTTGATAATTATATAGGTTTCCAGTCTGAATCATTAAGTTCTTTTCAAGCCAGATCATTACCAGTGTCTGTGTGTGCTGACAAAGTCCTTTTTAAACCAGATCATTACCAGAGCTCTGATGTGCAAACCAGATCATTACCAGTTGTAGTGTGTAGTAAAATGACAAGTTCTTTTCAAACCATATTGTTACCAGATCATAGAAATAGAACCATAGTCAAACCAGATCATCTGGTTTTCTGACCATATATGTATTACCAGTTCTTACCATATCATTACCAGAGTGTTACCATAGTATTGCCAGTGTTTCCATTTCGGTAAGGGTGGGATAGCGTTTGGCGCATGTGCATCTACGGTGGCGCCACCTAGGGTCAAAACTTTCTCTTGTCCGTCCGTAACATTTTGTTTCCGGGGCATAACTTGACAACAGCTAATTGGATTCTTCTCAAATTTTGTATGTAGCTACCATACCTTGAGACCTCGCTTTGGATTGCATTTGGTGCGTGTGCATCTACAGGTGGTGCCACCTATGTGCAGAATTTTCGTTTCTGGAGCATAACTTGACAACTGCTGATTAGATTCTTCTCAAATTTTGTATGTAGCTACCATACCATGAGCAGGTTAGAGTCGATCCCGCTCTCTAAAATGAAGGTAAAAACGTTTTTGCTCAATAACTTTTGATTCCTTCTCAACCAATGCATCAAACTTTCAGGTGCATTGTCTTATCGTTCCATGTTATAAAATTCATTTGCCATGTGAAGGACCAGCCAATGTTGTTTAAACAGCGCGAAGGATGTTTGGCCTATTATTATGCAAATTAGATAGATGACAATTTACTTTTTTACTACCATTTAATGCGGATAGATATGTCTGTATGCGCCTCAACGGGATTTTGCTGAATTCATTATGTGAACTGATTTATTGAGTGAGAAAATAGATTTTAACGTCGCTTTCAACAATATTCCAGCTATATCACGACGAACCAACTAAGCATCACCCAGCCCAGTTGTGTTCCTGCTACTTCAAAGAAGAAATCTTTGAAGCAGCATGCAACCAGACACCCTTCATCCACACTATTGAGCGAAAACGACCCTTTTTACCTCCATTTTAGAGAGCGGAATTCCCCTAACCTGATGAGACCTCGCCCAACAATCTGCTCGCTGAACAATCATTATTAACATCAATTTTCAGAACAATCCATTAAACTTGTCCGAGTCCAACATATGCGTAGACAATCCGTTAACCGCAGTCGCGACCAAGCAAGGTCTCATTGTCAACTAGTTACATACCGTGCCGCCACCAAACGCAATCTAAATGAACTTACCCATAAACACGTATACTTATAATCCACTACAAATATTCATCAATGTCTATCAAATGTGTATCCGGGGGAATCTTGTAAGCATGCTTACTGATCATTTCCACCGCCACCCAACGCAATCCCATTCAACTTACTCGTGAAACGTTAACCACCAACATGTATCTATGCCTTACGGGGGTATCTTGTAAGCAGCCTTACTGATCATTTTGTTCAAATGTGTGCATCCCTCAGACTATGCTCTGAGACAAGAAAGAGCCTGCAGTTACCCGGGACTTCAGCTGATCAGCTACCAGTTTGTATATTTTCACTTTTCCTCCTCTTTTAACCTGGGAGATTGTTATGAACCAATGATAACCGACATCATTTTATACATATGTACTATACTTTCCCAGTATTCAAAGAAAGCGTCATTATACTTAGGCCATCCACAATAATATTTGTGTTTCCAGTAGTAACCAACTTTAGAAAAATTGGGTAGGTAGGCAGGAATTTTATTTTTTTGTCAATTTCTGAACTTTTTGTATAAGATTTCACGAAATACTGCTGAAAAACAGAGAAATAAAAAAAATTGTCTACCCAAACTTTTTCAACTGCAAAATATATGGGTGGGTAGGGTTACTGGAATCAGAAATAATATTGTGGATGACCCTAGAATGATGCATAATTTGGAAAATATGTCCGCTAACAGCAGTTCAATAAATATATAATATTCTCCTGGGTTAAAACGTAGGGCAGAATGAAAATATTCAAACCAGTAGCTGGAGTGACAGGTCTCTGGACAGACAAGGTCTCCTATGGGACACCTGCCTGCATCTGGAAGGAATTGGGCCTTAAGAACACAAGAAAATATTCATCTGATAAAACTGGATCTATTCACAGTCTTTGTACATGATAGTTGCATACAATATTTACACTTGTCTAATATAAATATTTTTGTACATAGAACAGTATAAACAAATTATACATGACCTCTGTAGCGAGGAATTCATTTATGGTATGGACGGAAAGGAACTCGACATGCAGTGTTCATCACAGTCTGTCTGCAGGATGCCATTCACAAGGTTGCATCTGTCAATATCTGGCTGACCTCATCCCAAAGATAATCCATGAAAGTTTTAACCAAAGCCAGCTGGTAGAAAATTTCCACAGAATCAAATTCCTTGTTAATTCTTCTCAGTCATGTCAGTGGGTGTACAGTCCGTGAGACCTCAACAACACAAGAAATATCACGCGAGGAAGAGCGAGATGGGATTCTAACGCCGTGACAGGCTAGCTGCGCTGGTTCGACTGCGCGGACTCCGTGCACTGCCGACAGAGCTGGCACTCCGAGAACTAGCAGGAGATCCTGGCAAAGAAAGAAAACAAAAGATTGACCTTACTAAATGTAATAAGGAGCGGTATTATTTTCATGGGACCATGTATCCTGCAGCAGGTCAGTCAGGTATATCAAACAGAAGGATACAGATAATGTAATCAACATTAGTCTTAAGTTCTACCCACCTGTATATCAAATATTTCGTGGGATTATTGGTTTGGCTTAGAATGGCTTTGCACTGTATATTGCCATGGAAACCAAAATTATGGGTAAAAAATGACAATAAAATACGGACTTCAAGTAAACCTTTCACTATTATTAAGCTTGTATACGTAATTTCGTGATGACTTCCAACAGAGCAGCTTATTAGAGCGTCAAAATTGAGTTTTTTCTATAAGTATGTATCCATGACAACTGGTTCAATTGACAAGATCAAATTGGCCTCGAGTTGACTTCCACCACACCTGTATGCCAAATTCAGGAGGAGTTGGATTTACATCGATTCTCTTTATGTTATACAGACATGACAGACTGATGACGGACAGTGTGACAAGATAGAAATCTCGAGGTATCGGTCATTAAGGGGGACTAAAGCTCCCTGTAAGTGAATACATGTGCACATCAGACTGCTACATTAGTATGCTACATTAGTACAAAATATGGCTTCTCTAAGGTCATAGGCCAAGTCCTCAATTGTGTCTCTTTATGGAGTTTTGTTGCGAGGGCAACTTTATTTTCATCCCAAATGAACCCCATGAGCCATATTCTCCCTTCACAAACAAAAGTTCCCCATTTTTTCACTTGCACATACGTAATTAGGAAATTCAGCAAAAAAAACCCCAGATGATGTCCATTCATTTAAAAGGAAGAGGGGACTCCATGATAAACATACCATGTTTTTTGTTAAGCAGGTGACCCAATTCCACTTTTTTCCCCCACAACAGTACTGTGTGTCTCACTCCAGTCTCCCCCATGCTAAATTGCCATTTGGGATGTCTCATTTCAGGATTCTTAATGACACCTGGACCCCTGGCAAGCTAATAGTCTGGGTGAGTTATGGTGAGCTATCTCCTACATAAATGGACACTTCTGTTTTACGAATTTCCTGATTAGTGTGCAAGAAATGTTTTGCATACGAGGAGGGAATACCCATGGAATACTTTTAGGAAAAAAATCAAGTTGCCCCCAGATAGGAGATGGTACAATAAGGCGGCAATTTGGTCTGTATGTGGTACGGTTGAAATAAACCAAAACAGTTTTCCAGCAGTGGCAAATCACCAGGTTATTAAAAGGGGTCCAAGGGGTCCTTCATGTCTACATGTGTGTTCGAATGACTCAATTTAGACCCTTTTTTCATGAAATAGCATATGCTGCAGATTTCAGTTTCATGTCCTAACTATAATTAAAACGTAATTGAGTTAGAACTTGAACAACTTTTGTACATTTCTCTTGCCATTACATTAAAACACAATTATTTTAGGACACTTTATATTTTCGATTTCAACCGCACCACGTATAGGCCAAAATGCTGCCTTATCGTACCACCTCTTTTGCAACGGAAGGTCCATTCTTCAGACTTAGCCCATGGACTTATACCATTAGTTACTGAGTGATCTCCGCTATGGTACTGCCGTTTACACCAACAAGGAATAACTGATGTCCAACATTATCTTAGGGTTCAAGAGCTATCTTACCTAGTTCTGCTCCTATGTCAATAGGGCTTGGTCGTCCCTGACTGGATGCCACCGACTTGACACTGCGACCAGAGGAGAGACTGCTTCGGGCACTGCCTGGCTGTGATCCACGGGGTGTGGGCGTCGGGGGAGGGAGATTGGCCTGCACAAACAACATATATTCATATATATATATGCATCACAAAAATGACAGAACATACTATCATTGCTACTGGTCTGCAGAGCAAAGTAATGGTCAAAATGGGACTTATTAATGATGGTTTCAAATTTCATTGTTTCGATATCAATAAACCAGAATACAATCTGGATTAATGCATTTTGTTTGGTCAGCTCAAGATGACTTTATTACATTATTAGTTTGAAAAGTTATTCGTTGAGACATTATTGGTGGCACATGGGTTCCAAAAGGAAGATACCCACAAACTCTTAAAGATGTAATCAGCCTCCAAATGGATGGATTTTGTAAACTCTCTCCTGTCTGTTTTTCAGCAGCCAAGTTTGCTAAAGCATCATAGGTATTATATTTGATGATAGTGGGATTGCCAAAAACAACGAATGCAAGAATATCTTGACAGAGAAATTTGAAACTCTGCCCGCTTCAACGGGATTTCTGTTTCGCCATGAATATATGCGGTACATGGAGAGGAAAATGATGTTACTGCGGGATCTGTGAGTGACATAGCGATGCTCACGAATCTGAATGCTGAACAGCTGCAGCCATGGGATAACGTCATGGCTAGTGCCTTAAGTTCGATGGAGTGGCAGAGCATACGTAGGCAGAATGCACCACACGTGTGAATGCTTGTTGACACGGACGTCGAAAAATAAACGGCATGCCATGCCGTTTATTTTTAAAGAGGTAGTAGCGTCATTTAAAAAATATTCAGTAAATAACATTTCGATAAAAGTTATTCAGTAGTTGAGATCAACTATGATGAACATTTTTCTGTGACCTCATTTTTTAATATCACGGGCCTTGACATCACACTTCTGACATTCTCTGAAAAATGTGACAGCACCTGCACTGGACTCCAGTGCCTGAGATGACGTCAAAAAATGCGCATTGGCATTCCGGGCGTGATGTTTTGCAACGTCATACTCGATCTTAGAACTTTTATTACACTAGGACAGCTTATAACGTCATTTGCCATTTTAATGTTGTTCACTAGACTGAATTGAAAAATCTGACAATATTGGTCCCTATAAGAAATACAAGACTTCCTGACTTGAAAATCTTTTGGCAAATGTTGCAAGTGATCATGCTGTTCAGTTTGCCCGAACAACTAAAATCACGGTACTAGCTCTTTAAAGACAAATTCCTTCTATTTTCTCATAAATGGTTGAAACAAGTTTAATTCTTTATGGTCAGATGCATTTTATATTGTATCTATCATAACATATGTCACTTTTGCGGAGTTTGGGAGAGATCGATTCCAGCCTAGATTTGAGGCTGATTATATCTTTAATGAAGACCCCTCTGGCGACTGATGCCACCATTCGCAATAAAAGAACCAGCTCTGACCTGTTGAAAGTACATGTTGACCACTTCACCGAGGTCTGGGTGTTGATTGACCACATCTGCCATCTGCTTCATCACAGTCTTGTTAAATTCTCTCATTTCTCGCAAGTCAAAGTCACGCTGGAATCAATGAGAAGGAAAACGTTATGCAATAAAATTTCACCGACAGAACAGTAAACATAGTATATCGTGTATGGCGTATGATGGCAGTGTATGGTTTTTGCCTGATCATTCGTGAAGAAATTATGGCATCTGGGTTTGGTTTGACAATTCATCAAGAGATTAAAGGGTATGGGGGTTTTGGCCTGCTGATTGGTCAAAAGATTATAGCATCTAGTTTTTGGTCTGATGATCTAAGAAATTACTGTCTGGTTTTGGCCTGATAATAAGTAAAACAAGCTGAGTAGCTAGCAGGTCCTCCGCCAAGTAGCCTGTTTGAGAGCATACAGCATATACGCTTCCAATATCTCCTTAAATATAACTTGGAAAGTTGATATGTGTATGTGGAAAGAGACGTTCATCTGGAATTGTTGAGACAATTTGAGGAGGTTTGGGAAGCAGTAATGGGTAGTGTAACACTGGAATGTAAGTCTGTAGTTGTATATGGATTTGTGGATGGTGAGGTTTATAAATCGATGAGTGGAATAGATCAAGATATCGCGTTCACAACACAGATGGGTACAATATGGGTGAGTGAAATCCAAGATGGTCAATGGCAGCCATCTTGGATTACATACTACCTCAATGAAAATCAATACCAATCGCTGTCTAACTGATGTGAAGCACCGTCTCGAGTTTGAAGTTGATTGGTCAAATTGTTGTCGAGATATCACGTTCACAAGATCCGAGACGGATGGAATCCAATATCGTCAATGGCAGCCATCTTGGATTTGTACCTCAGTGAAAATCAATACCAATGGCCGTCTAATTGATGTGAAGCACATTCTCAAGTTTGAAGTCGATTGGTCGAACTGTTCTCGAGATATCGCATTCACAAGATGTGGGATGGACAGAATCCAATATGGTCAATGGCAGCCATCTTGGATTATGTACCTCAGTGAAAACCAATACCAATGGCCGTCTAACTGATGTGAAAAACCTTCCCTAGTTTGAAGTCGATTGGTTAATTTGTTTTTGAGATATCGTGTTAACAGGATGTGGAACGGAGTGAATCCAATATGGTCCATGGCAGCCATCTTGGATTACGTATCTCAGTGAAAATCAAAACCAATGGCCGTTTAACTGATGCGAAGCACATTCTCAAGTTTGAAGTGCATTGATCAAACTGTTGTCGAGATATCGCGTTCACAAGATGTGGGATGGACAGAATCCAATATGGTCAATGGCAGCCATCTTGGATTACGTACCTCAGTGAAAATAAATACCAATGGCCGTCTAACTGATGTGAAGAACCTTCCCAAGTTTGAAGTCGATTAGTTGAATTGTTCTCGAGATATCGTGTTCACAAGATCTGGGACGGATGGAATCCAATATGGTCAATGGCAGCCATCTTGGATTACGTACCTCAGTGAAAATCAATACCAATGGCCGTCTGACTGATGTGAAAAACATTCCCAAGCTTGAAGTTGATTGGTGGAAATGTTCTTGAGATATCGCGTTCACAAGATGTGGGACGAGCAGAATCCAATATGGTCGATGGCGGCCATCTTGGATTACGTACTTCAGTGAAAATCAATACCAATGGCCGTCTAACTGATGTGAAGCACCTTATCAAGTTTGAAGTCAATCGGTCAAATTGTTCTTGAGATATCGCGTTCACAAGATGTGGGACGGACAGAATCCAATATGGTCGATGGCGGCCATCTTGGATTACGTACCTCAGTGAAAATCAATACCAATGGCCGTCTAACTGATGTGAAGCACCTTCTCAAGTTTGAAGTCGATTGGTCGAATTGTTCTCAAGATATCGCGTTCACAAGATGTGGGACGGACGGACGGACGGACGGACGGACGGAAGGACGGACGGCTAGCATTTCCAAGTCCTCCCACCACTTCGTGGCGGAGGACAAAAAATTATGGCATCAGGTTTTGGCTTGACCATTCATCATAAAGATATTACAGTTTATGGTTCTGGCCTGATGATTCGTCAAATATTAATATCATATTAATACAATATTAAACTATAATATTATTGTAGTTGTCGCCTGACAATTCATCAAGAAATTACAATGTCAGGTTTTGGTCTGACCATTCATCAAGAAACTATGCACTATAGTTTCGGTCCGACCATTTATCTAGAAATTACAGTGTCCGGTTTTGGTCTGACCATTCGTCAAGAAACTATGGACTATAGTTTCGGCCCGACCATTTATCTAGAAATTGAAGTGTATGATTTTGTCCCGACTATTCATCCAGAAATTACACTGTATGGATTTTATCTGAACAATAATCATATATTGGTTGGTTGTTTGAATTTTAACGTTGCACCTAACCTTATTGGTCACACGGCGACGATGACCCAAACAAACATACCCTAACAAAACCCCAATCCTAACAAAAACCCAACCAAAACTACAAAAAAATTTGAATTTCGAATTTTGAAAAAATTAGGCTCTACAGACACTGATCACAATGGATCCTCAGAGAGCCCAATCTGTTTGGTACTTTAATCTACCTCCTGTGCCAGACAAACATGGTATGGTAAACCATGCTGCCCTAAGCTGGAGGGCGCATATATTATTGTCTGGCTATGTGCTGGTGTTTCATAAAAATTATGGTGTCCAGTTTTGGCTGTCCTTACCTCTTCAGGGGTCTCTCCTTTGGCCTTCTGTGCACTTCTCAGTTCACGGGCGTACTTTGAGTTCTGTTTGGCCACCCGCTCTAACTTAACCTTCTGATCATCAAGGTCCTTGGACAGCTGACCTATCTTACTCTGTAAATAAGAAACAGAATCTAATCTACTTTAACACATCAAAGTTCAGTGAAAAGCATCATCCGTGGCATGTCCGACTCCTCCTACTCCTCCTCCTACTCCGCTTTACTCACTGCACAGCGGGTCGCATAGGTGTGGCGCGGGATAGGGTGGGGCGAGAGACCTGGGGTTTTCGCTGCCTGAAATTCCATGGGCCAGACTTGCACCCTACAGTAGAATGGGTCGACTGTGCATGCGCGATGAGTAGTGCGCAATGAGTAGTATAGAAAGGGCACGCGATCTCCCTATCCCTATAGGTGTGGCGCGGGATAGGGTGGGGCGAGAGACCTGGGGTTTTCGCTACCTGAGATTCCATGGGCCAGGCTTGCACCCTACAGTAGAATGGGTCGACTGCACATGCGCGATGAGTAGTGTGCGATGAGTAGTATAGAAAGGGCACGCGATCTCCCTATCCCTATAAACTAACCCATGGGGGTGAATGAGCCATGGGGGTGAATGAGCACTCGTCTGATTAAAACCAGATCTAAAAAAAAACGCTCTCCATCATACACTGATTGAAGATCTGAGATCAGGGCTCAGGTTTCTGTGTTCAGCCACAGCTCTAGGCAGCTCAAGGTCATGCCTCTGGTTCATCTCACTTTGTAACGAGGGGGTGACAGGTCTACAGTGTATGTAAATCTCATCTTCTCATAAATTTTTGCTTGTTTCATCTAGAAAGCATGATGGTTTTGATTAACATAAATAGAATTTAGATATATCGATCCATTCCAGGACACATTTCTCTGTCCATAATATCTGAAGATTAATTTAATTTAGTATAATTGAGAAAGGTGGTCTAAAAGGTATTGAATTGTTCATAGACACCTAACCTGGCTGTCATTATCAGTGGGGGTACCTTAGCTTCCTATTGCTCTATGGTTGTCTTATTGTATCATAACCCATGTATAGTGTAGTTTTTAAATGGCACAATAAATAAAGCAAACACATTGAGTAAACGTCTACTCAAAGGGATCTCATATCCCATATTTGTTGAGTGAGTAGATATGATTTATCATCGCTTTCAACAATATTTCAGTTATATCACAACATTTGGGTCCTATCTCTTTTCACACCCGGGATACCATGGGTGAGGTTCTATTCCTTTTTTACATCCCAATTATTTTGTTGAGCTTCCTGTTGTCCAAGGGCCTCCACATACCTTTTTCTCCTCGATCAGCTCAACGTAAGCATCTTCATCCCGGACCAGGTTATCCAGGGTACTGCCCATTGTCTGAAGAGGAACAGGGCCAATATTTCAATACAAGCAGTAGATGAAAGATCCAATAGATACTAATCAGCAAAACAATATCCTGTGTATATTGACCAATCAGATCACTTGTTACCACAAAAACACCACAGCTGCGGGGCTTGTGGAATATTTGGTAGTAGATGAATACGTACATTTACAATGAATTATGAAAATTTATACATACTTTCAATTATATTGACTAATTTTCATAATTTATTGAAAATACATGTATTCATGTACCAACAAATATCTCACGAGCCAGGCAACTGTGCAAAACATTGAATGTGGCCTTCTATGCAAGATGGTCAAGGTTTTTGGCTCAAAAAGAAATGTTGACATTGTGAAGATGAGTCAAGTCTAGCCAGTTTAATCAGGGATCCTACTCTTTTTTTCAAATCACAAAAATCTTAGACTTTGCAATATGAAGGACCTAGTGATGATGAGAATATGATCAACAAGGTGCCGAAATCCAGTTACATAGTAGGGGTGAACTATCTGAAAGTTACATCTCAGATTCCTAACCTTTCATATTTTATTTCTATTATTTCACCATTGGGCAAGAAACTATCGACTTTCAATGACTTCTTCAAAAAGTTGCATCTTCTCGAGGACTTTTAGTAAGGCCTCGCAACTACCAAGGTAGAATTTCTTTAAAGATTTTCATGGTCAGGTTTATATAAAGAGCATCCACATGGGACCTTTCTATTCCCAAGCACCAGTACAGAGCATCAACCAAACAGATGTACCCATGACTTTGATCCTCAGGAGATCATCAATGGAAGTTTCACAGTTGCACCTCTACAGAAATGGATAATTTAAATTGGTGCGCAATTTGACTGGGTTGGTGCAGATGGTTAAAGACAAATGGACCACAGACCCGAGTATAGTGCTAGTGCTGTGGAAGAGATGATCTGACTGACCTGCAAGTCCTCTTGTAGTTCTCGGATTTGTCGTCTCTTATATTTGAACTTGTCCATCACAGCTCTCATCTGTTCCTCTAACTGCTGTTTGTCCTCTATTTCATCGCCTACAACATCACATCATCAATTAGTTTCATATTTATTTGTATGACTGTGTTCCGTTTAAATATGCAAAATGTTTAATACTTAAATAAGTACTTTGAACCTTGATAAACCAGAACCCTGTCAAAATCGACACTATTATCTGGTCCAATGCATGATCGGTATACACAGGTTTCACTGTACTTGGTGACATTTTACTGTCCCACAGTAGGAAATTTCTTTGTCCTACAGTATACATGTACCAAACCTGACAAATTAAATGATTCATTTGAATAATGACACAGAATCTATAAAACGTCCTCAAATATATGGATGTTCCAAAGCTGTTTCACTATGTGAGCACAATGCATCTGTTCTCTCCAGTTGGTGTTAGGCCAGATCATCAGACCCATTACTGGTATGTACATACTTGTATCAGTGACTTTGTTGAAGCTCTTGCGATATGTCTCATTCCTGTTGTTCATCAGTTTCAGGGTGTTCTCCAGGGCTCGGATCTCTTTCTCAGCTTTTCGGATCTTGGCGTCCAAGTCGTCCCCTTCTCTCTGCAGTTCCTCCTTCTCTTGAGCAGCCTGGACAGATGATCAATAAGTAATTACAATGATAATTGGAACTGCAAAGCAGTAGCTACCGGGGACCAGGGTAGCATGGGACATAACGTCTATCCCATGGGTTCTAACTATCCCGCTCTACATCTGGTGCGCATGCACTCTACTCCACACATGCGCAGTCGACACATTATGCTCTGGGACATCCAATATGGTCGTCAAACCGTTCAGCCAATCAAAAATATTTTGTTTTCGGTGCAACAGATTATGATCTTCCCGATATTTTGCAATAACCTAAAAATCTGTATCTATCAGGCTTAAAGAGAATTACACATTTGGTATCACCTTATGAGCTATCACATCGCTACACTGTATAAACGATTGGGAGAAGTTTGTGTCGTCTTATACGCCAGCACATCGTTACTGTGTATCAAGGAATGAGATAACTTGACGTCGTTGTACATGAATTGCAATTTCTATTGCCAAAATATCTCAGTAGCATAGTAATCTGTACTATTCAAGAGAATAAACGCTTGCAATATAGATAAGGTTTCTCACAAAATCCGTCTTCAAATTCCGACAATTTTGATCGGTCGATGACAGCCATCTTTCACAAAATTCTAGATGGCGGCCAAACCAGGTGACCTAGGAGCACAATTTTTACATATTCGTTATCGCCATGTGATATAACATATATTTCATAACTTTTCCCGTCAAAATCCGTCACTTGAAAATTCGACCATTTTGATTGGTCGATGGCGGCCATCTTTTTTAACGATGAACTTTATGAGTCATAATAAGGGAGAACTCTGTCCATTGATCATGTGTACCAAGTTTCACAACGATCGGAGCAGCGGTTTCAGAAGAGAAGATTAATGAAGGTTTGGAGCTAAATTCAATATGGCCGCCAAACCATTCAGCCAATCGAAAATATTTGCTTTCAGTGCAACAGACCATGGCCTTCCCGACATATCGCAGTGACCTAGAAATCCGTATCTATCAGGGTTCAAGAGAATAAGCCGTTGCAAAATTGGCAAAGTTTTTCACAGAATTCAAGATGGCGGCCAAACCACGTGATCTGGGAGCAAAATGTTTGCATATTCGTGATCGCCATGTCCTATAACATATATTTCATAACTGTTCCGGTCAAAATCCGTTACTTGAAAATCCGACCATTTTGGTTGGTCGATGGCGGCCATCTTTTCTAATGGATGAACTTTATGAGTCATAATCTGGGAGAACTCTGTCCATTGATCATGTGTACCAAGTTTCACAACAATCGGAGCAGCGGTTTCAGAGGAGAAGATCGATGAAGGTTTGAAGCTAAATCCAATATGGCCACCAAACCGATCAGCCAATCGAAAATATTTGCTTTCAGTGCAACAGACCATGGCCTTCCCGACATATCACAGTGACCTAGAAATCCGTATCTATCAAGGTTCAAGAGAATAAGCCGTTGCAAAATTGGCAAAGTTTTTCACAGAATTCAAGATGGCAGCCAAACCACGTGACCTGGGAGCAAAATGTTTGCATATTCGTGATCGCCATGTCCTATAACATATATTTCATAACGTTTCCGGTCAAAATCCGTTACTTGAAAATCCGACCATTTTGATTGGTCGATGGCGGCCATCTTTTTTAACGGATGAACTTTAAAAGTCATAATCTGGGAGAACTCTGTCCATTGATCATGTGTACCAAGTTTCACAGCGATCGGTTCAGCGGTTTCAGAGGAGAAGATCGTTGAAGGTTTTAAGCTTAATCCAAGATGGCCGCCAAGGCATCTGACCAATCAGAATCAACTTGTGAAAAACATTAGACCTCATCCCCCAGAACATATCCTGTAAGTTTGGTGGTCTTAATCCACCGCATCGTTCTTGAGATATCTGTGACACAAAATCATGTGGAATAATAATAATAATAATCCGAACGATTACAATAGGGGACCTAGGTCCTTGACCTGGTCCCCTAATGAAAACTCAAGCAGCTGAAGTCTTCCAACATTGTAAATAGTGATTGGGCTTGGACATTGTAAATAGTGATTTGGCCTGAAACGTTTAGTACCTGGCAGGGAAAGGAATTCCAAGCGAGATCCTGTCACATGACAGGTCACACATCAGAGTGCAGAGTCAAATCTTTTGCTTAAAATTTATATCGTACAAGGGGGCATTTCACACAGCGATGGAACCAAACAGTGAGATAATGAATCCGTAATTTATTTTAGTGTGTTTTTTTCCATCACACTATTCACAAACTAAATTGGCCATAAGAAGTGCCTTCAAAGTTTCCATTTAACTAATATAAGTTGAGTAATTCCATGAAATAAAACAAAACAGTTTCACTCATTGTGTTCACAGAACAGAAATTTATCCTTTGCTACAATGATTTGAGTTGGGACTTGAACTGAAAGTGAACTCACCTTGATGACAAAATAGGCCTGAGACTGTTCTTCCTCTCCTTCTGGAGGTGACATGGATACCATCAGGATTTCATATCTGTAATAATTCAATGTTAAGGTCATACAAAATGAAATTAAATATTTCTCAGATTATTTTGGGGAAAATTGGATTGATTTTATTTCATTTTTTAGGTGGTGTCATTTTTTCTTTCATTATTTTTCACATAAATGCTGGATATTTACTAAACAAATCTATAAATAGGTAATGGAATTACAATGGAAATAAACCCATTAAATTTTGTCTTTTAAATTTCATGCTGGATAAAAGAAAATACAGGATTCACAATCCAGGGCAAGAAATAATGTAGAGTTACGTCCCTTCATTGTGACAAAGTCTACTGGGTTGTCTCCCTTGATGTGACCATGCAAGATTATTATGATCTATTTTTTGGATTTTGAGATGCACGGAATCCCTCATAAGTTACAATTTTATCAAGGTATCCATTAATTATAATGCAGCCTGCCTAACCAGGATAATTTGGTGGATAGAAGTGTGTCATTTATAACTAGATTTAGTGCATCACCATCCATCAATCATGAAAATTCGTATTTCTCAATTTTGTGCTCACCTTTTGCGAAGTTTGTCGATCTTGGAAATCCTCTCGTGGAGTTCCGTACTGATCTGTTGTCTCTCCTCATCAGCTGCCCTAACTTGTGCAGTCAACATCTCTCGATGAATAGTGATTTCATGCTGCCGTTCTTTCATAGCCTGGTGATCAATGTGATAGAATATTAACCTAATGACAGTTGTATGCTAATTGAATTTGAATAGCTACCAGTGAGCAAAGATGTGAATTTGAGCTAATGTCGCTTTAAACAATATAGCAGTTATATTACTATGTTTTGGTCCTATTTCTTTTCACACCCGAGACCCCACCTGTGGGGTCCTCCATGGGGTCCTACTACTTTTTACACCCAGAAACCTCACAGATGTCCCAGTTTGTTGACAAGCTGTCGGAGGAGCTGAGGCCCCTAACTTTTTCCATGACCTGGGGTTTCGATGTGCACATCGCAGGTCAATCCCATGACCTGGGGATGCACAACGACACCTCAGGCCCATCCCCAGAAGCCCCACAGGCCGTGTGCCAGCTAATGTTGCTATGTGATGTTACCATGCTAATAAATTATAACATACATGAAGTTCAATCATTCAATCGTCAGTAGAGTATAATGGAAAGTGCCCTTACCGTCTCGAGCTGAAGTTTGCGGTTTTCCAGGGAAAGAACCTCGTCAGCTTTACAGTACAACAGTTCACGAAGTCGCTTAAGCTCCAGCTTCAGTATATTCTCATCCACCATCATTTCCTATGGAGGGAAGAAAAGAACATGAACGTCTGAATTGGTAGCAGACGGAACAATTTCCCAATCAATAACGATTACGGTACTGTCAGTTATATGAGGAAATCAGATTGAGAGGAAGAATAATTTAACTGTCAGCAGGAATTACTCATTGTGTGTCATCTTGAACTGTCAGTTACAATAATACATAAGGCAGATTTATAAAATATTGACAATCAGCGAATTAACCCATAAGTAGTACAGTCAGTTATAGTAGATTATGTAAAGCAGATTTACGACATATACAGTTATGACCTAAAAGTGGAACCCCAGGAAATGATTTTTCCTACCATTATCGCTATTATCATTAGTCTCCTGATCTCACTAATACTGAATCTTTAATATTGCCATCCAAAGTCTTTTACTGCAATAGTGTTATCCAGAGTGTTATTCAGAGTTGTGCAACACAGGAACGTCATATCATGAACAGCAACATTACTTTAACTATGTTTTGTGAATCGCAGGGTGGATTTCTGTACTTAAATATTGATATATCTGTAATTTGTGGGTTTTCATGCTAACCATGCATCAAACTGGAGAGCAATAAGGAGACACTGTATGAAGATAACCCAATTTGAAACAAACATGACAAAGCAAACTGCAAATTATTGTCAAGATGAAAACTGCGAAATCTATTATTCCATTATACCTGTTTTGTGGAGATAATTTTCTTGAGCTCTCTTTCAGAGCTGTCAGTGTAGAGGTTGAGCTCTTCAATCTTACTCGTCAGGTTGTTTTTCTCCGCGCCACTAGTCTCCAAGTCGCGGGTCACTCTCCGTGTGTCATCCTGAAACATATACAACAATTGGTTACTTTTAACATGACTCATGAGAAATAAAAACAGTGAAACCTGTGTATAGACCAGATTATAGTGCTGATTTTGACAGGGTTCTGGTTTATCAAGGTTCACAATAGCTTAGTATTGGGATCATGGATAATGTCAGTATTTAGAGGTTGGTTGGTTTACCCAGATATCAGTATTCACAGATTTCAATGTATTCCTCAACAGTTACCTAGATCAGTCTTACTTAGAAAGCTTAATCAAATTACTAATAGTCATGACAATATTACTTGCAGCCCAATCAATTCCATAATAAACTTAGATTACTTTTACAAGTAGATGGCAAAAGCAGATTCAAGGCCACTGAACATGAAATATTAAATTCAATTAAATTAAATTAAATTACAATATTGTAATCAATGAGTTGAGCCATGAGTAGAGAGTGTGTTGTAATGTTACCTGTAATTGTTTGAGTCATGAGTAGAGTGTATTGTGTTTTTACCTGTAATTGTGTGAGTTGAGCCATGAGTAGATAATGTGTTGTGTTGTTACCTGCAATTGTTTGAGGTGAGTTGTGTCATGAGTAGAGAGAATGTTGTATTTTTACCTGTAATCAGTGAGTTGTGTCATGAGGGCTGTTCCATTAAAAAAGGTATGGGGGGGGCGGAAGGCAAATTTTTGATTGACCCACCACCTATAGAATAGAATTATCCACTGGGTTGAGGACCTATAAATTAGATTTTTGTCAGAATGCCACCACCAATAGAATAACATTTTTCTTCAATTTCCATTGAGACGAGGACCTATAGATAATTTTTAAAATATATTTACCACCACCCATGGAAATAAATTTTTGATTACGTTACGGATGGGGATGGCCGTGCTGCACGTGGTGCCACTGTTGATCACGGCTTTGAGGGCTTTTTTGAAACGGAAAAAATGCGCCAACTTGTCATCAAAGGTTGATTTCATTTGATCAATTTCGTCTGCTTCAAGAGTTTTTAACTCTGCCAAGTCATCGAAACCAGCCTCTTCAAATTTCTCTACGTATGCAGTCAAATTGTTCGATGACAGAAACTATGCAACACCCTCCATCATGTCCATCTTCCCCAAAAAGCACGTTCCCCTCTCCCGACAATAAAAAAAAAAAAAACAAAAAAAAAGGCGATGCATGATAAATGTTAAAATACGGTGAGCGATCCGAATATTCGATTGTTTGCAGTGTTTTTTCTGATTTCCTAAATGATGGTTGATCATAAAAATTGGATCGTATATAGGTCGCGAAACAACTGCTCGATCGAAGACTTCATCGCGGAAGTAACAGAACCCGATTATCTATCCAAGTTCACAAATTCCTAATTGTAGATTAAATGAAAACACACTAAAACTTTAATTTGGTTTGTCTTTTCTTAATTGTGCAGATGTAAATTATTACTAGTAAAGTACGTATGCTTTCATTTTCCTAGTCAGGCAACTACGCTCACATACCCGGCCGTAATATTATCGAAAATCATTTTATGTATGTTTATAAACTAGATAAATTTATTTGATTAGCCAATAATGTCTTAATCGATATATTGTTATTACTTTCAGGTCAATGGCACCCTTGCCGTCAAGGAAGAAAGGCTGCATCAGCAGGCGCCCGTCGGGATTTTAGGGTCCATTTCAGGGCCACCCAACATCAAGATACATTTCCATGATGACACCAAACGGGTCAAAACTTGGAGAATATATTTCCTAAAATTTGTGAAATAAAGGATCATGAAATACAGTGTCTTTTTTTCTTTTTTTTTTGCGTGTGTGGTATTTTATTCACCGCATATATATGTAATAAATGGGATATATTTTTAAATATTCCCGCACTATTACGACCTGTTCATGTTGGCTCAATGGTTTTGTTCGTTGCACCACAAAAGGTACCTATACCTACCTGCATCAGTCTATCGATATAAATATATTTCTAATGCGAAGGTAAGTTATTGTTTTCTATTTATCGAGGAACAGCTCACTGGAATAAGCTCATCTAATTTATCAACAATTATCCGTACGCCGTCTAGTAAACTGTTCAACAAAGCTCTATTATTACAGGGATATCCGTGATTATTATCATTGTCTCCTACAAATCCTTTCTCAGGTCATTCCTGATTACAAAACAATTGATATATAGTCTGTTTGAGAATTATGTGTGTACATTCATATCGGTACCATGAAATGTTACCGTCCACGTGTATATTTCCCGCCAAAACAAAAAACACGGGGTCAATATTCGGGTACCATGTCTTCCTGCTAAATCGATATGCGTAAATGGTTCTCGTTTTCAACATAAGATTGCCGGCTTTAGCACGTATGTACCTCTTGCATGGACAATTCAAATACCTGTACACATTAAAACAAGTCTGGTCAACGATAATTGCCATAATCATTTCCTGTCATAGAAGATTTAATATCAACGACAGCCATCAAATACTGCGGAGGAAAATATAGCTTGAATGTTTACTGGGAGGAGGGGTCGCTCAATCGTTTATTTTTCAATAACGAATATCCAACCATCCTCTTTTCTCGTTTCATGTGAATGAACTTTAGCGACTCCTGTCTTGATTTCTCCACGTCAATATCAGGTCACAGAAGATTTAATTAGAATCAACGACAGGCATCAAATACTGGAGAGGAAAACACTGCTCGAATGTTCATGGTGCACTTTTACTCTGATTTATTTTTCAAACACACTTCTTTTCTCCTTTCCTGTTATTCGCCCGTGTTTCTTCTCCAAATTCAGGTGTACTATAAGGTAAGTGCCTGCGGTGATGATGAACTAATGTAAGGTAAGTGCGAACGATGAAAGATGAACTGGTAGTGGCCAACCTCAAGGAATTCCCAAATGGAGAGAATTTGGAAGGCCATTACGAAACAGGTCTGTGGATTACGGACCTTTGGAAACTCTCAATAGACGACGGCTGCCCAATGAATGGCGAATCTGAAGCATTTAATCATGGGGTATACTTTTCTGTTGTTTTAAATCTATTACTATTATCAAATAAATATCGTCGAATATGAAATTCTCTCCTCGTAAATAAAAACTATGATAATTGTACAGAAAAATAAGAACCTTAGAAAAACCATCGAATGTCCGACATCTGTAGGGACGAGATTGTATATCCAATATATATATCCGATGAGCGTAATTATCGACAATAGCGCCACTGACGATATTGCCAATCAATGAAAGAGCAGGTGCACTTTTTCCTTTATGTTCTCAGTTGGCTGTCTAAGTAAATTAAATAGTATTCCACGAGTTTTCGGGATCAAGGTCGTGGGGCTGGAGTCACGGTTTATGCTTGATGGGAGTCAAAGCTCTGTGGGTTGACGGAGGCCAATCTCCATAGACTTACAGAGTCGCAGCTCCGTGGACAGAAATCCAGATTGTAATTACAAAAAAAATAGATGAAAGACTTTTACTGTCAATCATTAAATATGATTGGTCTCTTGATGGGGCTAATCACGATTATTTGCCATTTTAATGTGCATATGAAAGAGGCTTGAACTACAATTTTGAGTTTCGTTAACAATAACATACTCGGATTATACCATCTTGCTGTAAACGACATTATTCTCAAATGCTGCAGATTATCATTCTAATTTGCCCAACCTTGGTGTTACGGACTTACAAACTCTCAACATCCATGGCTGTCTTCACAAGTACCGGAAATGGGGGAAGATTCCAATCTGTCATCTGTCGCTGACCACCAAGTTTATTACTTACCTTAATTCATAGACCGTATAGTTAAACGAATGCATGCAGTTAGTAAAAGATTTGCAGGAAATATAAAAGGGTAAACTCAGCTTTCGCTATGCCATGCAGTAACATAATCTCGGAAATACCAAAATTGTAAATTTGAGGTTTAACTCTCACACGAAGAAATATAATGTGTTCAAATATTTCAACTCAAACAACAAAATTCAATTGAAACCAGAAACATAACATCGGCAACGCGTCTCTCCTTATAGTGTTTGAAATAAAAAAAAATAGGCATGAGATTAGTTCGGCTTTGTTCCTAAATATATGCATAATACTGAAAATTTGCCTAATGGGATAATAAACGTGTGCGAGATAACTTTACCGACAGCACAGATAAATATATATTCTGGAAATTATTCAACAATATTGAATGATAGGCTAACTTTTTCTTTACATCGTATCACCCAATCTTATAGACAGTTTTACAGTCACCTACGTGACAGATCATATCGCGGGATGCAAATAAAATACAGATCTAGAGTTGGAGAAATAAACCCCCCCCCTTCTCCCCTTTTTTTTTCAAGAGAAAACCGAAATGTCAAATTGAAACCGGAGGGTTTCTATGTTGCTTTGGAAGTAACGCGGACCTGTGAGAAAGCATTTTTTTCGTGCAGACTTCACGAAAGATATCTTTGAGGATTTCTTCCAAAATTTGATTTAGAGTTTTGCCTGAAGAAAAATTGTATCAAGACCATGTTTAGGCCCACACAGTTATCGCGGATAAAAGTTCTAGTCGCAGCTCTTCGCAATCGCCGTGTCTGGCGTGTTTTCGACTATCTTTCCAGATCCATCATGTTCACATATTAAAGTCATTTGCTAAGAGCCGTAATTTATAAAAGAAAGAATGCTCTGGAACGGGTGTTCACACAGTAACGAGGGGGCGTTACGGTAGAAACGCTTCCTCGTGTTCACTTGAACGTATGTTCCCGCTGGAGTCGTTACTACTTGAACAGCTTCACGTATCGGTGTGAACGAGTTCGGCGTTCTGGATTGTGACATCCTCCCTTAATGTGGTTGATAAACCTGTCACACTTGAAAAATAAGTATGAAATAAAACCATCTCGTTACAAACCGCCAACAGGACTTTCTGCAACGTCAATCATGGGGGACAACTCTGTCAAAGTGTGTTCGCCAACAGGTGGCGTATTTGGGACCCGTAGGCCAGACGAAAGAAGACACAACACAAAGATGTGGTAACTTGTAGAGTTTATTCTTATGTTATTGGGTATATCCGAACAAACTTTCAGCAACACCACAAGAAATAAATAAACGATTTCCCGCCTGTGCAAGGTTCACCCACCACGTATGGAAAGGAATTAATCCATCAGTGGAAGCTTCACCACCACCACCCATAAAAAGGAATTAATCCATAAAGCCACCACCCCTGTAATAGGATTTCAGAACCTCCCGACGACCCACAGAATAAAAATTGAGTTGCCTTCCGCCCCCCCCATACCTTTTTTAATGGAACAGCCCTGAGTAGAAAGAGTGTTGAGTTGTTACCTGTAATCATTTGAGTTGAGTCATGAGTAGAGACTGTGTTGTTACCTGTAATCATTTGAGTTGAGTCATGAGTAGAGACTGTATTGCTACCTGTAATCATTTGAGTTGAGTCATGAGTAGAGAGAGTGTTGTGTTGTTACCCGTAATCATTTGAGTTGAGTCATGAGTAGAGAGAGTGTTGTGTTGTTACCTGTAATCGTTTGAGTTGTGTCATGAGTAAAGCGTGAGTTGTATTTTTGTTATCCAGCTCTTCGCCGAGTTCATCAATCTTAGCCTCCAGTTGGATCTTCTCATCATTGCTCTTCTCCCCCTGCATACGATTTATACGTCGCTCCAGTTGTTGAATCGCAAAATCCTAGTGTGGCAAAAACACAGGTCAAATTATGAAACTGAAATGAAACCAGCCACTTCCAGTGAAATTCATATATAAATATGACCAATAAATCAGGAAAATAAATTTCATGTGGAATGGGCTTATTCCTCCAAAACTGAGAAGGGCCCAAAGGAAACTCTGTAGTTACATATAGCTGATATACCAGATTTGAATACAAATTCTTACACAAAATTCAAGAGTTCAACAGTTCACACATACCTGGTTATAAATAATTTCCTGCTGTTTGAGCGAGTCATTGTCCATCTTGAAGATTTTGCTGTTCAGATTCCGTGTGGCTGCTTGGCTACCCTGTGAAACAGATTAAATCATTGGTAAATGAGTGATTCTCCGAGTATATAAACTCATGAATTTACTAATGTATGTACAGGAAAATGTAAATTTCACATTTCCAGCTCATAGTAGATAAAATTTTAAACACAGGTGGGATGTAAGCTTATTCATATGATCAACTGTATCAAATATGATCTTCGCCAATGAGTCAAATCACCAGAATAACTGACATCACATTTTGCTAACATGGGTAGAACTAACAAGATGTAAGAATATTGGCCGAGTAACTGGGACCCATGAAATTCACAGGGATCCTATCATATTGGAAATATAAAGTCCCAAGATTCAGAGGAGTATGTGAATCATCTTATGATTCAATCACCGGAAGTAAAATTTCTCACCATAAAATGGGTGATCGAATTTATATTAGAACAAGAAGTTGCCAAAATAGTCCAAATTCATGGAGATAATCCATTATTTCTTCATTAGTTTGAAGATTATGAAGGGTGATCAAATTTTCTCAACAAAACTGAGAGTGACTGACTTATAATAGGGTGATTACATTATTAGAGGGATATTAGCCTGTTCCATAATAATGTATAAAATACAACATCTATATGCTTTTTATTTAAGTGTCGACTGAATCATTAAAAAATTTGCCCAATTTTTATATCTCATAGTACATAGTTCTATGATTGCCAGAACATTAGTGATTCATTTGCACAAAGCAAAAAAAAATAAAATAATGTACCTGTATTTCCGCTTCAATGTTTTTCTCCTTTAATTTGTTGTTGTGGAGTTCTTGTGTCTTACGGAATCGTACGTCTCGCAGGTTCTTCAGGTCAGCGTCAATCATCTTTTGTCGCTTTTCCTCATCACTCATGATTTCATCCATTCTTGCCGCCCGCTCCTCTGCACTGAGCGTCGACTCTGTGGCCATTTTTAACTTCTCCACCAAAGCTTCCCTTAAATCTTGTGCTTGTGCAAGTCTGTAAAAGAACATAAACTCATAAGAAATTGATCACCCGATGTGATATTTGAGGTGTGGATCACCGGATGGGATATTTTGTGTTTTCACCGGATGGAATATTTGAGGTGGTAAAACACAGGGGTAATCACAGGGCCATATCCAGAGCCATTTTGATACCTGTTAAGGGGTATGGGCACCCAAACTTTACAGTGAATTTTAATGCTTCTAACATACAAATGCGCCCAAATACATACAAATGCGCCCAAAAAAGACAAAAAGGCAAGAAAGGGTGTCCCCAAATAAACTCTGAATATGGCCCTGAATCAATATATTGCAAGTGAGTAAATGGCAATTCCCTAAGTCTGGAGAAATCAACAAATTACAAGAGAATGAATCAGTAAGGGTCCAGTTTCAAAAACAGGAACTGTGTCAACATACAATTGTCCTAGAACCTGATGATGTAGGCCCCCTACAGCCATCATGTCTATGACAATAAAATCCCACTTCTATCGCTTGATGCAATGCAGGCCCCCAACATTCATGACAATTAAATGGCTGGTGGGGATCTATTTTTCAATTCAATTAGCCTGTCCCTCCCTCTTGTAACATGACTTCAACCATGTCAACGTAGTTGCCAGCGCGAGGTACCTGGACTGGCACAGTCAAAGAGTAAGCTTTAATTTAGTGTATCGGGTTAAAAAAAGGAGTCCTGGACTTCATGCCTTGTGGCACATGTACTTCGCATTGACAATGACAATTTAATTGGTTTCGTGTTGGTTTCATGTTACAAAATCGATGTTAGATTTCTGGATAAGTGCTCACGTGTCAATGCATATGAATGAATACACAATTCATCATGTGATTGAGAGAGATATAATATTAATACGTCATCAGGGTTTGGGACCATTGAATCATTTTAAATTTCATTTTAGCAGGCAGGGTGTGATTAAATACAATCCAGCTCCTTAATCTTTTCACTGTTGATGACGTGCAGTGCACGTCACTGCTTTCTCTCCTCATTCTGTTTATGACGTGCAGCGTACGTCCATGTTTGTAGTCATTCCGTGACAGCGCCGTTATATCGGCGGGCGTATTTCTATGCATTGAGAGAAATGCTGATGAAACGAGAAGGGAATTCTGTCGTTACCGGCGGATCCGCAAATGCCATTTCCTATTATTTCAACATCAAAGCACGGACGACACATCTGAGTGTACAGTATTCTTGTAAAGGCCGCGACATGGCGGATGAACCCAGGTTAAACAGTGAAAGGGTTAAAGTTTGTGAATACTCCAGCATTACATGTATCAAGCCCATTATCAAACACGATCTACTGGTTTGATGTTCACAGCTTTCACTGTACTGTCAATTGTAATCCCCCTATCAAAATTCAATCACCCCCAATTTTGGGGACAAAATTTCAATCGGTGGTTCTGATCAATTTGATCAACTTCTAAACTCATTGAAATAACACAGAAATAATGGATTACATATGCATGATTTCGAATCAAATTGCTGACTTCCTGTTTTAATAAATTTGATCACCTCCAGAGAAAGTTCACATCCTTTGATTGAATTATTAGAGGGATAGCCGTAATTCAAGAAAAGTTTAGGAGTTACCTGTTCATTTTGTCAATGATATCTTTCTTCAGCATGTTCACTTGTGACCTTGTCAACTCAAGATCACTGGCAGTACGGTCAACTGTCCTTTTCAAGGCCTCAAGCTGTGAATGGATGGCGAAAAATAATTCAGAATTTGTTGAACATGAATGCTGATTAATTTTATTCAGCAAAGATGGGCCTGTAGAAAGTTGCATGATATTACGGTCTTTAAGCATGATGCAAAACATACAACACATATAGCTTGGCTCGATGAGAAAAATCCCAATATTAATAAAAACTTGAATAGTTCTGAAGTCAAACACAATTTCCAGTACAGACTGTGACCCGAAATACTCATCCAAAGATGCTGTCAAAAAAAACTTACATCTTGGAAAACCATATCCTGTGAGGGAATGGTTGCGGCAGCTGATTCACCAAACATTGAAACTTTTATACATATATTTAAAATCTATTTTACTAATATATTGGTGAAATATAATTTGTCTAACCATAAAAATTTCACTGGATTTAAATAAAAACAAACTGAAATACTATAAGTCATCTTGACCTACATTCATGGGTGACCAAGTTCCTTGAAGTATTGTTTCCAAATTCAGAAATATCACACATGACATCCTTCAGGAAAAACAGTGAAACCTGTGTAAACCGGCCATGCTTGAAACCAGATCATAGTGTCAGTTATGACAGTGTTCTGGTTCAGCAAGGTTCAAACTGCTATAAATTTGAGTATTGGGGCCATAGATAATGACAGTATTCAGTGGTTGGTGAGTTTACCCAGTTGTCTGTATTCATACGTTTCACCATGTTCACTGTAATAACATTATCATGAAAATAATACAGGCCTTGTCACAAAATATAAACAAACCTCATCACTGAACTGTATTCTCTGTGTTTCCGCTTCCTGGTAGTCGAGTCTCATTTTTGCAGCTGTTCTTTCGGCGATGGAAATTTTGTTTTCAAACTCTTTGTTATTGTCTATTTCATTGTCAAAGAACTGCTGTTTTTCTTTGATGATCTCTTCCCTTTTACGAACTTCGGCCTTCACTCTAGCAAGTTGCTGAAAATATTCATTTAATGGAATTTTTTTTGTAAGTTTAGCATGATTAACAGGGAAAGAAAATTACTATTAAGTCCATTTGATAAACATTATGCTGAAAATTTTTATATCTTTAACAAGAAAGAATAAGAGATATATTTGAGGAATACATATAGGTTCAACAATGTCCATAGACAAATAATTCTTCTAGTGACTAGAATCTAGTATCATCACAGCATGTAAACTCATACGCTACTTTGTGCATGACCATATTATTTGATTTTTGCAGTAAAGATATCGATTCAATTCTATGTGACTTACAGTATTTAGAATGAGAATCTGAACCCCATTAACATTTTCACTGTTCAACCTGGGTTCACCTGCCATGTCGCGGCCTTCACATGAATACTGTACACTTAGATGAGTCGTCAATGCTTTGATGTTGAAATAATAGGAAATGGAATTTGGGGATCCGCCAGTAACAACGGAATTAACTTGTCGTTTGATCAGCGTGTCTCTCAATGCATAGAAATACGCCCGCCAACGTAACGACACTGTCATAGAACAACTCCAAACATGGATGTACGCTGCACGTCTTAAACAGAATGAGGAGAGAAAGCAGTGACGTGCAATGCACATCATCAACAGTGAAAAGGTTAAAAGAGAACTCGCCTGAGCATGCTTTCTGCTCTACATCTCAGCATTGATGAGATGGAGCGTATTTATTTTGTGCTAAGTTACCGGAGGGCTGTCATTAGATATATGTCCGAGTTGACGTGATATTACATCAGAGTTGAGAGAGAATGACGTCCGAATTGAGTGGAAGTAATGTGATGCTACCGATGAGGACACTTGTTACGTCACATGGAACAAGAACAAAGCCACAGCCCATAGAGCCTCAATGTTTTTAACAATATTGTGGCGCTCTACAGATACTCTTCCCAAAGTAAACAGTACCAAATTATTACATCGAATGGATTATTTATGTGGAACACCTTATTTCAAGGAGCATGTATATAGTGCAATTCCTGAAGTAAAATAACGTCGTGGAGACTTCTCCTCTAACTTACAGCTGCCAACAGATCCATCTCTGTGTCCCTGCGTTGCATCTGTTCTATCGTGTGCTCCCACTGTGCTATGAGGTTCTGTCTCTCAGCATGTGCCTTTCGGAAATCTTCTGCAGTCTTGTCCAGCTCAATCTATGAAACAACAGGGTTCAATTCATTTCATTTACACTATAAATGACAAACATGTTGCATTCCATGTGGCATTCAAAAATAAATCTACACCCTTAAAACTAATGTTATTTAGAAATAGGTTAAATTTTTTTCCAATTATTATTAGAATGACACCTTCTTGGTACAACACAGGTATCAGTGTTGGACATGTTGGAAAGGCCAGTCCCGTTAGGGATTTGAACCAGTGCCCGCCGAGTATGGCAATCAATCGTCAGCAGTAGTTAACATGGTTAAGCGTAAGCACTCTAAACCACTTGGGTGCCTCAGCCTCCACAAAAGAGGACGCATGGCGATGGGAATCTAGATTGCATACATTTATACCCCTCTGACAGTCATATAACGAGATATATGCAGTACCTGAGCAGTCAGTGTCTCTGTGGTCTCATGGTCGAGGTATTTCCGTTTATGTTGTACCTCCTCTGTTAGTCTCTCCATCCTCAAAGAGAGCTCCTAAAATATTACAACAACACAGGAATAAAGACATGTTCACTCAAACATCCAATGAAATATCAGATAACAAAGCAAGAATGACCATATAAAAAGCAGTTTGTGGTCATCTAACAACTGTCCGTTCAGCTGGTTCAGTTCCCGGTGTTTTTTTTATAATAATTCAATCACAGAGTGTACAGTTTCCTAGTTAGAAATATTGGGGTTATCATATTTATCAGAAACAGTAAAACCGTTTCCATCAAAACAGTATCTTTTGATTTCTCTGAAATTTCCTTAAGGGAGAATATTGCAATACACTGTCACAGTTGAAGAATATGAAAGAATTTGCTAGCTAGTGGACTCGATGGCAAAGCTGTCAACTTCGTGGAAAAAATTAAGTAATTCAATATGATGAATACATCTCTATTTGACTGTTTCTATGTCTGATTTCTTACCAACTGCTCTCAAACAAAATAGAAAAAGGCAGCTGAAGCGAGTTTCATGATGCGAGCGACGTGATTTTAGAACTCCACACTGATTTCAAAACAGCGCCCGACATCGGAGGCTATGATAGTTGGAATGGTATTACGTAATATCATGATGTAACATTAGGCACTGTCTTCGGCTGCATTTTCTGTTTTGTTTTTGAGCAGTTGAACAAAATTGGACTTAAAAAGCAGTCAAATAGAAAAGTTATTGTCATAATTACTTACTTTTCCCATCAATTTGACAGCTCTGCAGTCAAGTATTATTTGATATATATTTTGGAAATGAGTGCACAGGTTCTTTAATTTCATGTATGATAGAGGTTGAATCTAAAATCAATCTCCAATATAGTAAGTACTACATGAATATTGTTCTTCAAACGATTTTGGTACACTCAATAAAAAAAGAATCTAACTTGACATGGCTTGACTTCTGCATCAGGCCTGTTCCAGAAATGAGATTTGGGGACTTCTGACTCCAACCACCCATATACCATTTATCCCATCTCCTTAATGTTAAATGACTGTACATCAACAATCACACATATACCATAGAACTGAAAAATCTTCCTCCCATCTCATGTACATTTTTCTGGAACAGCCCTCAAGGAATTGCTACCTTTATTTTACTCTCGTCATGTCGTGAGTATTTCTGGAGCGTCATGGAATCCTCATCTTTTCTGGCAGATTCTTCAAGCCATGCCTCCAAGGCCTGCTGGTCCCAGTTCATCTGTGACTTCATCTCCTCAAGCTGCTGCGTCTGATGGAAAATGTTGTTCTGCAACAGAAAGAGATCAAATCTGTATGACTACTGGCATTAGTGATTTATCTTCATAACAGAAGAACATATGGGAAGGTGGTCTGGCTGACATTGTAATGCTACCTTGTACAATAAGGACATGTTGGATGATCTGGGTTACAGTTTGGCACCAAAGAAATTAGAACTCTTCTGCATCAGGAGATAAATTTAGCCCAATACACAATGATTTTGGTAGGGCCAGAATACCAGTCAAAGATATCAAAATATATGATCCTGGTTTCAATTCTGTCATGTCTGTGGCAAAAAATGTAATGGATTTGGGGTGAGTGAGTGAATATGATTTAACGTTGCTTTCAACTATATTTCAGTCATACCACGACGTTGGGTCCTATTCCTTTTCACATCCGGGAACCCCACGAGTGCCTCAGTTAGTCGCCTCTTACGACAAGCTCTCTGAGGAGCCGAGGCCTATTCTTACCGTGACCTGCGGTGTGCACAACGACATCCCATATCAATCCTAGGAAGCCCCACGGGGCGTAATGGAATTGGACCAGTGTGCATTTCTCTTTGTTCATAAACCACTGTTTTCACCAGCTCACAAAACTTTGGTATTCGTGATGCAGATATTTCCTCATTGGACAAAGGAGTACAAGAGTCTGTCTGGGTACAACAAAGAGTTGGGGGGGAGAGGTTTGGCTTAATGTCATACTCAATATATTTATCATTGGCACAGAAGCGCACCAGATTAATAATAGTATGCACTGGTGAATATGAAAACTCGCGCGAGGTGCCCTAACTGTTTAGACCCCCGCTAGTAGGTGAGGCATGTGGTCTTTGTTATTCAAGATTTTTGCATCTTGCGTGGCAAGCCTGGGATAGGTGGGTATAAATACTAAGCGCTGCAGTGCGATGGTATCGAGTCCAGTCCAACGACACGGCCGCGCTGTACAAGATTTTATATTTCCGATCTTTTGAATAACAATAATTTAAATGTTTTGTTTATACCAAAACTTGCTGTTTATTTTTATTGTCATTTTAGTTGCTGCTTCGTGTACCACATACATGTATGCTACCGATATCACAAAAATTTGCTGGCTTGCATCAATTGCTCTGTTTAAAAGGAGTGTAGAGTCCGTCATCTTGACCGGAGACACTTGGCAGCTTAGCTACGGACACAGGTTTCAGACTTTTCTCCAAGAAGAGTTTTATCTCTGTTTTACCTGGGCGGTGCCCGGTGTCAGTGAAGGTCGTCCCTTTTATTATCAGAACTTACGCGAATCCGTATTTGTAAAATTCGCTCTCAATTTGATTTGTGTTCCACGAAATTTGATATCTGTTTTTCTCAAACATATGTATAGCGCGGCTCGGTCTCGCCTCCTTGGCATTCCACTGTGAATAAATCTGTGCGTTTGCTGAAATGATAAATATTTTGTGTTTGTTTAAGCGTAGCAAATTAGAACAGAAAGGTTGTTTCTCTCACATGGTGACAGTCAGTTTGATTGGTGGAGGAAGCCAGAGTACCCAGAGAGAACCACCGCCCATCAGCAAGTAACTGACAAACTTCCACAAGGCTAGTGGTCACCAGCAAAGCGCCTTAGACCACTCGGCCACCGAGGGCCCATGGATATCACAAGGAGTCTAGACAGAAGGCTTTTCACCAACCTAGTAGAACGGCATTTGGGAGTCAATTACCTCATAAATATTTCTTTTCTCTTTCAGCTCCTCCTGTTCTTTCTGAAGTCGGAGGATTTCCTGCTTTACGCGACCCTCTTCTCGCTGAGCGATCTTCAACAGGTGATCCTCTGACTCAATCTCCTTCTTCCTTGCATTGACCAGTCCCTGCAAGAAACATGTACAAGTATGGCGGTTAGACTAATCACAACAAAACAACCAAGGCTTCTCATGAGAAGTCTGAAACACCACAGGGCTTACTTCTTCGAGTTGGACTATACACTTCGAATTTTATTGTTGTATCATCAGAATTGATACATTTTGATGTCACATTTCTATTGATGTGGCTGAGCTGAGTTTAAGCTGAGTTCCCCAGCCGAGGTTTGAACCACTGATTTTTTTTTCTTTTTCTTTTTACACATTCTCTCTCAAAAATTCACCAAAATAATGTTCTTAGACATTCAGTCAGTGTCTTGTTTTATCTGAACGAAATAGTATTGTTGTAGGCCATGTAGGCCAATTCTTCAAGTAACTGAAAGAGCATTGTTCGTTTCATACAAATTGTATTAAACTACAGCATCGGTGTGCCAGAAAAGATGAATATACTGGGTCTGTGCAAAAGTCAGAAAAAAATATAAAAGAATCCTCCCTCAATCATTATTTTTTCCAAAAAGGTGCTTGTGAAGTTAGAGATTAATTTTACTCAACCTTATCCTTACATTTCACATATGAATGGAGAGCATGAAGCAGCAGAATATTACCTGTGTGTGCTGGAGCTCCTGTCTGACATTCTTCAGGTGTTCATGCATGGCATGGATCCTGTCATCAGTGACTTCCAGTTCATTCTGGTTGGCGATGATGGCCCTCTGTTTCCATGTGACCTACAGATCAGAAAACAAATTTACTTTCATGAATAGAAAAAAAATTCTCTATTGTGTTCTAGAAGGATATTTGCACACATTAGCAAATGAAGATGATTTTCCCCAAGGAATTTTTTCGGTAGTATGTACTCAATAAACGAGGTATTGGCGGAGAGTAGTTTTTGACATCGTTGCTGATGACCACCTTTTTAAACCCTCAGTCATATCTCATGACAATCTCCAGTTAAAAAGAAGTTCGGGTAAGGTGACTGGGTCAGGCTAAGTACACAATTTTCAGTTCATTTTATGAACCGTGTCCAAATAATGTTTAGTGATTTATACTTGTGATAGCAAAACATTCTAAGGTGAACTAATGTGTCTTGTGAAAGACAGTTGTTACGGAAGTGGCTACGCGCTACTATCAATACTTACCCAGAATGCATTGTAACAGTGTTATGGGCGAGTAAACCTGGAGACATCTCACAAACCACGTGTTGTTCTATTTCATGTAACTAAGCTGTTTACATATGATAACATGGCGTCAGAAGTGGTCTTGATTGCAGTTAAACGTCTGTAGCTTGCGCGGAAAGCATATACAGCTCAGAAAAGCACTGTAATCAAACTGAACTTTGAAACCCTTGGAGCCAGCGTGACCACGTGGAACGAAAACTGGGCTCTCGGTGGCTTACAAGTTGCCGCCATTTTGAACTTCTCGTGATTCGTTTACAGCTGTCCAGGGAGCAGAGATCTGCCATAGAACTGTGAGTTATCCAAGTGAATTAATAAACAGTGGGCTAAAAAAGTGAAAACTGTGACTATTCAAATTTTTGTACATTCGGTTGAAATGGCTTCTTATCAAATACCAGCTCCTCAACCCATGGTTGTAAAGGGCGATGTATCTAACAATTGGAAAAATTTCAAAGCGGCCTGGGAATTTTATGCAACAGCCACGGAACTGAAAGATAAAGATTCGAAGATACAAGCGGCCGCTCTGTGTAGTGTCATGGGAATAGATTGTGTCAATGTCATGAATAGTCTAACCCCTTTGTCTGATACGGACAAGCAACAACCAGGCAGGATTTTGACAGAATTAAATGGCCATTTCATGCCACAGAAACACTTGCTATTCGAAAGAGTAAAACTGGGTTATGCCAATCAAACAGAACATGAGACAGTTGATCAGTATGTAATTCGCTTGCGTCAGCTGGCAGAAACATGTGAATTTGGTACACTTGGGGAGAGTTTGTTGCGTGACAGACTCGTCATGGGAACTCATGATTCGTCAACCAGGGACAGATTACTCCGAGAACGACCTGTTCCAGATCTAAAACGGTGTGTAGAGGCACTGAGAACCAATGAACTTTCTAAAGCTCACAAGGAGCAATTGCGCAGCGCAGCCACTGTGGGAGGAGAAGATACTGTTCATGCAGCAAACAGGCAGAGTCGCTATGGCAGCAAGCCTAGCAATGGGAAATTCGCACAGCGCTCCAACCCTAACACAGGACAGTTTCAAAAGAAAACTAGTAGTAACAGTACATGCATGTATTGTGGCCTAAGTCATGGCAAGGGCATGAAAAAATGCCCGGTATATGGGAAAAGTTGTGGAAAATGTGGAAAATCCAATCATTTTGCCTCAGTATGCAGGGCATCGTCTTATCAGTAAAAAATTACACCAAACCTGTAGTTTAGAGAAAGGGGTGGAAACAGAATCTGATTCGGATGAATCAGTTTTCGCCGTTCATCGTATTGGTGCCGTGAGCAACATCAAGGATAAATCTCATTTTATGGTTCCTCTCACATTCCACACGGCCTATCCTATCACTGAAAAAGTACAGTTAGATTCAGGGGCAACCTGCAGCGCTATGTCGTATTCGACTCTTCAGGGGATTTTACAGACTGGCAATGTTACATTAGATCCTCCCGAGGGAAAGATCAAGTTGTATGATGGCAGCGTCATTACACCACTAGGTACTTACTCACTCCACGTAAGTCATGGCAATGGCACACAGTGTGAAGTAACATTTGACATTGTGGAGCAAGCTCCATGGCCTATCATTGACGGTAGTACCTGCATTAAGCAAGGTTGGATATCACTCGGTGTGGACAAAATACTGAACATGCTGCAGGAGGAAGTCGATGCACCCCTCTCCATGGAACGTATTCTGAATGAATACAAGGATGTTTTCAGCGGTCTGGGATGCCTTCCAGGAGAATACCATATTGAAACTGACTCAAATGTACGACCAGTTCAGCACACGCCCCGCCGAATTCCAGTCCCACTCAAGTCGAAGCTGAGAGACAAAATTCAGGAGATGGAGAAACAGGGCATAATTTCTCGTGTCACCACGCCGACTGACTGGATAAGTAGCTTAGTAGCTGTGCAGAAACCAAATAAGCTAAGGATATGCATAGATCCTAGGGACCTGAACAAGGCTATAAAAAGACCCAAATACCAAATGCCCACAGTGGACGAAGTCCTTCCAAAGTTAGCACAGGCTAAGGTATTCAGTGTTTTGGATGCCAAAGATGGTTTTTTCCAAGTAAAATTGGACGAGGAGAGTTCATATCTCACAACATTCTGGACCCCTCATGGAAGGTATCGCTATTTGAGGATGCCACAGGGCATCTGCAGTGCTCCGGAGGAATATCAGCACCGTCAGAATGAGGTTCTTGCTGGACTAAAGGGCATTGAGGTCATTGCAGATGATGTTTTGTGTTATGGATGTGGCACAACAACAGAAGAAGCAATCACGGACCATGATCGGAATCTGCTGCAGTTGTTAGAACGAGCCCGTGAGGTGAATCTGAAATTCAACAAGAAGAAATTCCGGCTGAGACTAAATGAAGTGCCTTGGGTCAACTGCTCTCCAGTGATGGCCTGAAACCGGATCCGTCGAAAGTGTCCGCCATTGTTCACATGCCCCCTCCAATCGACAAAAAGGGAGTTCAGTGCTTAGGATGTGTGAACTATTTGGCCAGGTTTATGCCTAACCTTTCTGAGATATGTGAGCCTCTTCGCACATTGACGGAGAAAGAGGCAATATTTGTGTGGGAGAGTCAGCAGGTCGAGTCTTTCGCTGCCATGAAGGGATTGATCAGTGTCGCTCCAGTACTGAAGTACTATGACGTCAATTGTGAAGTAACTATTCAGTGTGACGCATCAGAATCTGGATTAGGGGCAACTCTCCTCCAGAATGGGCAACCAGTGGCATTCGCGTCACGATCTCTATCTTCGACGGAGCGCCGATATGCTCAGATAGAGAAGGAATGTTTGGCCATTTTATTTGCGTCAGTCCGCTTCGATCAGTACTTACACGGTCGGGAATCCATATCGGTTGAAACAGATCACAAACCACTGGTTCCGATATTCCTGAAATCCATTCACTCCGCCCCCAAACGTCTTCAACGCATGCTTCTCCGCTTACAGAAATACAACTTGGATGTTCAGTACTTACCAGGATCTAAAATGTTCATTGCGGATATGCTAAGCCGTGCATACCTGCAAACCAGCAATGAAGAGAATGCGCCGGAATACCAAATATTCCAGCTGTCTGAAGAAAACCAACTATTTGAAGAAATAGGGGAAATCAGTCAAGTTGACCACATGCGATTGTCTGAAGCAACTCATAAACAAGTCAAATCATGTACGACTGCAGATGCAACTTTGCAAACTCTTATGAACACTGTCATGACAGGTTGGCCAGACATTCGCGAAGACGTCCCCATCTGTATCCTTGGGTACTGGAATTTCAGAGACGAACTCACGGTTCAAGACGGCGTACTGTACAAAGGTATGAAAGTGATCGTACCTACCTCAATGCGTTCCCAGATGATTGCCAGAGTCCATTCCAGTCATTTGGGTCCAGACGCGTGTGTTCGTAGGGCGAAAGATGTTCTGTACTGGCCAGGCATGGTGGGCGAAATCAAAGACAATGTCAAATCATGTGGGATTTGCAGTGACTTTCTTGCAAAGCAACACAGAGAACCTCTCATGACACACCAACTTCCAGACTTGCCTTGGTCCAAGGTTGGGCAAGATTTATTCTCTCTCCATGGAGAAAATTACCTCGTAACAGTGGATTTTTACAGCGATTTCTTTGAACTAGACTTACTTGAGGACATATCATCAGCATCAGTTATCCGTGCCACCAAATCCCATTTTGCCTGTCATGGCATTGCAGACATGGTGACGGATAATGGCGCACAGTACACAAGCGAAGATTTTTCGACCTTCACACGTCAGTGGGAGTTCAAACATATCACCAGTTCGCCGCGTCACAGCCAAAGTAATGGCAAATCAGAGTCGGCAGTTAAAATCGCCAAAAAAGCTGGTAAAAAAGGTCAAACGGGACAGTTCTGACTTACAAATGGCCTTGCTGGAATGGAGAAACACCCCCGATGACAGTGGGTCGAGTCCTGTACAGAAACTGATGTCCAGGAGAACAAAAACTATGATGGTATCATACCAACAGCCGGAGCTCTCCTAAAACCACAGCTCATCTCCGGCGTGCTGGAAAACATCACGATCAAAAGGCAGAAAGCCAAGGCAGCATATGACAGGCATGCGAAACCACTCCCAGAGCTGGAAGTGGGTGAGCCTGTTCGCTCATAACCGGTCAATCCCAAAGCTCCATGGGATAAGGGGTCATGTGTCGCAAAAATTGGTCCACGTTCCTATCTTGTGGAAAATGAAAGCGGCCAATTGTATAGGAGAAACCGAAAGTTTATCCGACCAGATGGGAGCCAGGAAATCAGTCACAGTGGCATTATGGAGCCACAATCAGTCCTTGCTGGACCACCACCTCCACTTGCGTCCTCACCACCGCTTCCACAGGCACCGCCATCAATACCTAACAGCGACTCTGTGTCTGTACAGCCTCCTTCTGGTGACAGTGTTTCCCATTCAGATCAGCTAGCTACCACAAGGTGCGGAAGGCACACTACTGCTCCAGCAAAATACAAAGACTTTGTAATGAAATAATAGCTAGATATTTCCAAAGTCCCAGTGGTGAAATATGCAGACAGTTAATTTGTTTGTTTTTTTTTCTTTGTTTTTTTTATATATGTATCATAGTTCAACCGTTTATAGTTAGTTGTAGTTCCAGTTTCATCATTATTCTAGTCAGAACTTAGTCATCCCAACTGACAATTTTTCATTGATCTAGTCAACATGGTCAACCTGACTCATCATTTTGACAATGAACAGTCACGAACTCCATATTACGAATCTCAGTTTTTCAAGAATTAACTTCATTTATTTTTTATGGAAAAAGAGAGATGTTACGGAAGTGGCTACGCGCTACTATCAATACTTAC
>JAVTVY010003953.1:0-39843 GCA_036873755.1 Hanleya hanleyi | reverse complement strand
TGAGAGCGATCTTCATTTCGTTCGTATCATTCTTTGGCATCCGAGAGACCGGAAAGTAAAAATGTGGAAAGCGATCTGTAACTAGGTATTTCGTTCGCAACTCGCTGTGCATAAAATTGTCGACTGATGCCGGATCTCAAGTGATCGAGATTTATTGCTATAACCAAGGGAGGCATCACGTCGAACTATAAGCGGTAACCGTGTCAATAACTCAAACGCCATTATCGCCTGCACCAGACACACTTCATGACTGTGATACTGAACACGAAAGGAGTGTCCTCCGTCACAAAATATGTTCATCAGAAAAAAAAAATTTACAACGAAGCAGTCTGAGTGAGAGAAATACTGTGGTTAATTTTCACAGCAACGACCTGGTCTCGCGCCGCAGCCCATATTCGTGCCCCTCCTGTCTGGGTGTTTACCTTTGTGTCTGGTTTTTTGACAATGTACCATCAGATTAGCTCTTTCAAACAGGGGAAAAATGTGACATAATGTGTACAGGCAGTTGTCATGGGGCCAAATACATCGTGGATCACGTCGATCTGCTAAGGGCAATCATTTAATGAAATGCGAAATTCCCATAGCTCACTAAGGTTGGTCACTTGAAAAAGAGCAGTGAGTGAATGAGTGAATATAGGACTTAACGTCGCTTTCAACATTATTTGTCATATCGCGACGAACCAACTAAGCACCACCCAGCCAAGTTGCGTTCCTGCTACTTCCAAGAAGAAATCTTTGAAGCAGCATGGAACCATCCACCCTATAAAACACTGAGGACAGCACACAAGACACAGACAAGACGCTTTCATGGTGCAATAAAGACAAGTAATATTACAGTGCTAGACATCACATTATCAAGCTCCTGTTGCTTCTCAGAAAAATACATTGAAGCAACAGGAACCCGTGCTAACCGGACACCCACCAACAACTCGTAAAGTCCAACGAGGCTACTAGAACCCGACAATGCGGAAACGAAAAATCAATTAGATAGTGCAAATTAGGGTAAAACATTGCCTACCAACAAGACTAGCCAATTTTGTTTTTCTCTACCTAACATATTATCTAGCAAGCAGATCAGAATAACGTACCCTAGAAATAATTTGCTGTATAGTAATTCCGTGTTCGGACCCTGCCTAGTTTCAATGTCCATGTCAGCTTTAACAGGGTCAACTGGAAAGTGAGCAAAGTCCATACAAGGAGAATTATCCACGACCGGAACCGGCGAATGCGAAAAGGACAAATTAACTGGCTTGTACGGAAGTGGAGAAAACTTTGCGTACCACCCGACTACCAAACGACTGGAACAAGTGGACAACATCTCATAATTGCGCTGTAACTGATCGAAAATCATACGCAGGAAGTTGAATTACTCTTATAAATCAGTACCAGAACAGGCATTACGTCGAGCTGGGGGGACCTTCTCTCCATAATTGCCGCCAAACCGGATGTGGATTTGACCCGGAAGTTGATCTTACGCACAAGGTGGCATTCTTGGTTGCTCTGCGACAACAGCAAGAGATGACATAATCAATCCGGAATCAGAAGTGACGGACATATAAGGGCTAGTCTAGCAGATAATAAGGGACACACAGGCTAGTGAGTAACGAGAGGACAAAAGGAAATTCCGGACGCCGGAAGTGGACGCCCCAATCTGACGAATCCCGAATGTGGAAGTCAAATCGACCACAGTAGATCGGGGTCCAATATAATCTCAGTAACGGAAGGTCGGATTTGGGCGACGTTTTCCGACTAGGAAAAATTAACTGGGCTTTCCGGTACCCAGGTCCGGATGGACAGGCTCAGACATGCACAAACCCTGTGCTGACGACGTATTGGAATGGGACCACGCCGATGACATCGGGGCAACCCTCACCACTGAATGTAGATCGAATAGACTCATCCGCTCCCGTTGATCATCTTAGAAACGGACGCCTTCTTGGATGAGTGCCAGGATATCGTAACCATGACCATAACACACATTCGTTGCATTACTTTGACGAAACGAACGCATAACAGCCGGACATGTAGCCTTACAAGCCGACAAACTAATCTTGGGCGGTCTTATCGCTATCCAGCATTGTCAAAAATATAAAACAATACAACTCCTCAAAATAGTTATTTCAAACCTCACACACGTACCTGTCGGCTTGTAAGGCTACCCGACAGGTGAACAACAAGAATGAAGGTACGATAACGGCTATGAACGACCGTAAATTACGCAAGTCACTGCTTATTCAGTTCCGGAATAAAGTACTTCTCAAGACTTGTGTATCATTATATCTGGTACTTCTTGACTTAAATACTCTGTTTCTTCCCAGAGCTTTAGAGATATACGCCTGCAGGTAGAAGTAAGACAGAACTTGCCAATATGGCGGATATACCAGCATGCATTGGGACTCCCAGCAGTTCTAGAGAGCGGTTTAAGCTCACGTGTGTTAAAAAGAGTTCAAAAGAGTGAGTGGATGAGTAGGAACTCAGGGTCGCTTTCAACAATGTCTCAGTCATATCACGACGGCCAAGTCGCATTAGCCTGACATCGGGCCAACAAACGTTTGATATTATAAGTTATACCAGGCTTTTGCGTGGGTATACAGGCTGGTATTTCGTCGAGCAGATAAAAATTTTCACGGACCCGCAGGGCGAGTGAAAATATTTATCTTTTGCAGCGGGAAATCTGAAATGTGAGAAATCCTCTAATACTGCTGAGCGCCAAGCAAGAAAGAAACAAGTTCCATTTTTTAACTCTTTGGTATGACACGCACAGGGGTGGTATGACTCGGACAGGGGTCGAACGTGAAACCTACCACATGCGAGGTTAGCGCTCTACCACAAGGCCACCGCAGTGTGGTCGAGTTCAACAAATACCGTCACCAATATGAGATATATTGAGCATTATATGAGTGGAGATATAAGTTTTCTGTGAAATAAACAGATACGGCTGGTTACAGTCTAATTAAAATTAAATCCTTTCCACTCCCCCCATTTGGTTATGTCGCTTGTAGGATCTAACCGGCTCGCAGTAACGCGAATATCAGTCAATCCCGAAAACTCTTCAAAGTGCTTTGAAATGAACATAATTGTAGGGTTTTTTTGGTTGGCTCAGCCGAATCAGACTCCACGCTGCCGGGGTATCTTCTGATGTTGCAGCGCTCCCGCCAGTTTGGCACCATAATGCGGGGTAGAAATATGAACTGGTCCTTGGCATAAACCTTGGGTTAAAGCGAAGACGATGACCCTATCCCCCCTCACCGACTGCAAGTAAAGTAGTTAAAATGCGATCGTGGTGTCATAAGACTATTAAATATTCACGACCTGGGCGCTCTAAACACCAAATTCAATTGAAATCAGTGAGATCCTACATATACGGTTAGGGAGCAATGATAAGACATTAATTTTTTCAGATTGGGCTGGTTACGGCGAATGGCCCGTTATAAAACATGACCCAAGTTAGATTGGAAGTAAAATAAATGGTCGAAATTATAATTGACTACAGAGTATATGACAGAACTTATAATGGACCGTAATACATCGCCTAACTTAGAATACATGACACAACACCTGCAATAAACTTGTAAACATGCGCGAATTTATTACCAGTCAAAGCGAATAACGCATCTGAACTTGCCATGATAAAGCGTATCTTAGATTCATTACTATGCATTTCATAGTTTGTCCATGATAGTTTATTTTTTATACTCACCATTTTCCCATTTGAATTCACGCCCTGCCGAAGTTGCTCCGATCCAGTAATTGCCCTGGAAGTTAGGATCACCCTTTATTCCCTGTACAATGATATTCTGTATCGTCTCATTGGTTACTACAGCCAGGGAACCCCCGTGTCCCATATTTGCACAGATTTTAATCGCATCATCCCAGGTTACTCCGTCTGCATCATTCGTTGACTGTCTCTTCTTTGTACCCCCGAGATAGAAACAAGTGGAGCCAGGATTAACGCATCTGTTTTCTTCACAGTGAGCCGAGGAGATCTCAGAACAATGTGTATTTGCTGTGAAAAGAAACGGTGTCCAAATTGGGTTGAACATGAAGGGAACTTATTCATTTAACGAATGTGAGGTAAGTGCCATAGAACTGTTGAATGTTTCTTTATTTTGTTATTACCGAGAGTACCTCCGACGCCTCATGGTTTCGTTATTCGCAGTGTTTGAAAAGATAATTCTCTAACCTCAACCCAGATAATCTATCAGATATTAACCCTCGTCTGGATGATGGGTTAGAGTAATCTCGGACTATATCAGAAGATGAGGTGCGCTCTTTCGACCTGTCATACGGGTAATTCGATACATCTAAAATTGGCAGACTGTCCACAGGAAGGTGAGGAACAGTGACAAAGCAAAATAAATGTACAGCCTTCTGTATATTTTGGACATGCCGGGTCCAAACTGCTGAATATCATTAATCTACAGCTTGAGTCGGCATCATATTGTAGTGTCTGGTAAACGCTCATCCTCACTCAAGACAACGATAAGCCATGTTGACGATTGGACGTTGACCATGGTCGTCATCTGGAGGGAGTTGCTTTTATGGACTTAACAGAACGACACCCGCCAACACCTCTTTTAACGCCACAATTCCCCAGAGAAAGAGAGCTCAGAAGCTTTGATGGGTCTAAATGATCACGTGATATCCCATGGAATTGTCACTAATTCCGTGTAACGCCATGACGTCCTACCGCATTAATATCCGCCTCAACGCCTTAACGACCTGTGCTATCGCCGTAAGGCCTCATAAGAGCGCCTAAGTGCTATAACGCGGAGGTGACGTCATCGTACGCATACGCACTCACTTACAACTGCCGTTTGAACAGTTTTCCCCTTGAATTCTCTCAAAGGGAAAACCCCCAAATACATATATGGAAATGAGAGACTACACGACCTGCTTTCTGGCTTTAACCATTCAATCTTAACCGTTGACGGGCGTGACGACCTCTTCGGAAGTGACGTCATTGCCAGAAGTGATTCATTACTGGAAGTGACAGTCATCGATAGAACTGACGCCATCGTATACCACGCATGGTGGTGCCACCTGAACAGTATAGCTTTTAGGCTATATGATGCACCAGGGTACCGGTACCGGCGGTATACCAACATGCGAGCGCGCATTCCCATATATGTATTTGGGAAAAAACTACGTATTGCTTAGTTGTGCAAGGAGAGATCTCCTTGAGGGAATTCCCCGAAAATTTCGGCGCTAAGACTAATGCGCTCATCCTCGCTAAAATCAGGGGTATCTCTATCCTAGATATAGCCCCTGGTACGCTTGGGCTATGTATCGCGATCAACGATAACACAGCGGTAGATGTCAGTCAATCAGCAAAAGCAACATCCTGCACATATTGACCAATCAGATCAAAGCACCGCGACCATGGCGACCGTGACAACAGATTCGAAAACACCATAGCTTGTGCGATACCTAGTGGCAGATGAACATGCACCTTTTCAACAACCATTAATAAATATAAAGGAAACATAGTTTAAAACAAAATTTATTTGAAGAGAAAATACACCCATTCATCTACCATCAAACATCCAACAAGCCAGGCAAATGTAGGAAACACCGAAACTTTTAAGGCGGTCCGCGATGTCAGTGTATCCGATCGTCCCTTCCCACTGAAGGACTTGAATTGAGTTGAAACCGCACGGATTTCTATAAAATTTCACTGGTCTATCCATTAATATTTTATTGTTATGCGTGCTTGAATTAAATATTTTACATTCGGTATCAGTGAATAGTTTAGCAGCGAAAGTAAAACCCAAACGTATTTTACCATCAGCGCAGTTTTTCTAGGTCACGTAACTGGAGTTTGGGCGGAACGCGGTCTGCTATGCAAGTTGGTCAAGGGTTCGCCTTTGGCTCACAAATAGAAACCTTGACTTGGTGAAGATGGAATGCGCTAAGAAGGGCGTCACAGTCTTACACTGAATTAGTGACAATTCCACGAGATCACGTGAGCATTTAGTCCAATCTGAGCTTCTGATCTCTCCCTCTCTCTCTCTGTGGCATTGAAGCGTTAAAACAGGTGTTGGCGGGCGTCACGGGCTTATTGGTGCCTCGAGTTCGGACGAGCGTTTAGCAGACACTATAACATGACAATTCTCAGGGCATCAAATTGAATACCTCCTACTGTCAAATATACCTTCTGATTGCGCTGGGGTTAAATCGCGGCATGCAGATTTTGTGTTGCTAATTTCCTGCAAGAGAGAAGCGATCAGCAGTTTTCGATGATGCCTGAAAGACACCATGATGTTGCGAACATTTCAAATCCGTATGTCTGACCCACACTCATGGCGATCTATGAACACGATTGCCTGCTGTCGCTTGAAATGAAGGACGATGCCACGCAAGGTGCCATCATGAAAACGAAACCGTCACTTGGAAGAAGATATGGGTTACTTCCTTCAGGGATCATCGAAAATACACACAGAAGCCTTGGAATGCAAACACTGTGTTAAGAGGGGCGATGAGCACGCCTCCTCGATACTCTTTTTCCTCCTCCTCCTCACAGTGCCCCGATTCGGTACACTGCGAGTTACTGTGCGTATGCATGCGATGCGATATGACGTCAAAATATTGAATACGCCACCACCGTCCTCCAAATCCAACCGTATGTGCGGTTTGTATACTATTAAACACGGTACTTCCGGTCATGGAGAGCGTTTTGCAGTGACCAGAAACAGACCTACCTGTAGACGCGAGATCGCACGATTTCCACCTCTGCCGGAGACACATAGCCGACACCAAATCACACATCAGATGCGATTTTATATATTACTCGACATCACAGATTAGCTGCACTATCCCAGTATTAAACAAGGCCAGGTCTCCAAATAACCAGAAACTCGCATTATTCAATAGTAAGCCTAAGTTTTCTAACAGCGAACTCGAGTTCTCAGAGAGAAATACGCGGTTTTCGAAGTTAGGATAACGGTCGAAATGCGAGGTTATCTCTCTTTACTTACCTCGTGTTTCTGTTTTCTCAACACCGAAAATCACAGTTGTCCTTCGACAACTTAGGTTATCAAAATGCGAACCTATGTTTTCGAATCGATAAGTCAACGATCGAGAGCCTAGGTTATCTGGCGGACACCCTCTAGTTTCTCTTCCAACCTCGATTTTCTTTTTTATTTTGGACACACGTCAGCAAAACATAAGTTATCAGTCGATAACTTAGGTTTTCGAATTTACGCTTTTCGTGAAGTGAAACTCGAATCCAACATGTTGAACGATCAAAACGAAAGAATCACACAATCAGCATGTACTCAACAAACAGATCACCGGGCTTCTTTATTTAATATTGTCATTGGTATATACTGTATGGCCTATCCCACTTGAGCAATCAAGATTATTGATTATCATTAGACTCGGTAACGGTACTCAAAGCTAGGCCTGCGAACATGCGGGCCCTTTCATTTAGCTGTGTATACACATGGCATAGGCTGGCTAAATTGGGGAAATAATTGTAATCTAACTGGACTGATTTAGTTCATACCAGCAAAGCCAATAGCGAGTGCTGTGTATGTCTTTAACTGCTTTTGCTACTTTCACTATAAACGGCACATGCTGTATCTGAGGTCAACGAGGTTAATGAACGTTACTTCACTAAGCACTGTGGGTAGTTTGATTTCATGTCCTAAATCTTGTCTTGTAGTTCTGTTTGCCGTTTTGATTGGTCAGCATACGAAAACTCACGGTCCAGTGTGGTTTTCCGACAATCGTAAATTCGTAAACCTTATGTTTTGTAGACGTGTGTTCAAAATAAAGGTTTTTTTGCTAGATAGCCTAGATAATTGACGTAACCGTTAACTTGAGTTATCAATCTAGGTTTCCGGTTCGACACCTTAATTTATCAACCAACAACTGCGAGTTTTGGCTTTGAGAAAATAAAACTCGGGGTGATGAAATAGAAATTCTCTACTCGAAACCATGGTTTTCTCTTTGAGAACTTAAAGTCCTCTGTTAAAAAACTTAGATTTTCTGTTAGATGACTGCGAGTTTCCGATTATTTGGACACTCGGGCTTCCATAGAGATAAGCTTAAACAGGATAGCAATCACACTATATTTGGACAAGTCAAATTACCAAACAGACTACACTTTCTTTACTACTCGCAGACTGCGCTAGCATAAAGTTGGCATAGGTTTCGAAAGGCTAGGATAAATATACACAAACTAGTCGATTTCATACATGAGTCTATCAAAGGAAGCTTCTCTGAACACGAACTGACAGAGATACAAAAAGACTTGGATGATTCAAGACCTACTGAGAAGATATTTAAATACGTCGCCATAAAGTGCTAAATTAGTGAAATATGTTGGCTGGCCTAAAACATCCGCGCGTTGGGTTCCACAGGTGAACATAGAGAATATATAGATATATTGAGCTTTGGATCAGGAATTGTATATCATGATTATATCGAATGAACTATCCTCTTTCTTGCAAAACCCGTCGAATGTATCTCATCGTCAATTCTTACCTGCAGTTTTAAGATAATGTGGAAAGAAGACTACCTCTGTGATGTTGATAAGTGAACCAAATATGTAGATAAGGCTGAAACTTCCCTGAATAAAGAAGCTAATTAAAATGGGGGAAGGAGACTGGATTATCCGTCTCATAACACCTTACAGAACATCGATATGAAGGGTTCAACTAATAATTTACATGTAGAAGATATTAACATGATGACCATCACATCCATATCCCAACTCCATAAGTTGTAGAATGGGCTAAAGCAGAGCTTGATAGACAACCGCCAGATAGCTGGTATCTAAGCTCCACATACATCTGTAAAATGAGGTAATGAGTGAGTGGGATTTTAACGTCTTATTAAACAATTGTTCAGTCATAGCAAGGCCCAGTTACATTATTCTGACACTGACTCAGATATTTCATCTATCCTCTTACAGCTGCGCGACAAAACAGGAAACGGAAAGGGGCACTTCTTGCATTTTACGAATATTTCTAGGAAATCTACGAGAGAGGGAGGAAGATGTGCTCGTGAAAGTGTTTTTCGATAACGTATAACAATATCATCATATTACATTCCCAACATGCTTAGCGACATCACCAACTTCATATATAGTGTGCGGGATAGACAGACAATCATTCTCGATGAAAATAGCAACCGTGAAGTTTCGATTATATCCATAAATACCATGTCCATCATGTGTACCTTGTGCACCAAGAAGGAATCATATTTGTCTTGTGCGTTCTTACACCAAGTATAAACCACAATTCTAAACGATGATGTCAAGAAATCATTATACCAGAGACTGGGAAACCTTTACTCTATCAATTTAAGATGAAAATCGCGGGACCTACTTTGAGTGGAAAGACCAGTCCATTTTAAGAGGGTCGAAAATTCTCGTTCGCAGATTACAAATTACCCTCACCTGATTGGTAAAATGCGAAACGAGGCTGTAAAATGACCATTTTTCACCGATGAACGGGTTAATGCAGTTTCCTTCGTTACCGAGGATACGGCTGGACGATATGCGTCCAGTTTGATTAAAAATTACATCATAGTTCCATGTTAAGAGGGTCAAAAACTATCGTTTCGCAGATTACAGATTACCCCAACCTGATTTAAATGCGAAAAGGGGCTGTAAAATGACCATTTTTCACCGGTCAACGGGTTATAATGCAGTTTTTCTCGTTACCGGGCATACGGCTGGGCGATATAGCTGCATAGCTATTGCGACAATAACAGTTGACGGTGCATGCAGAGTCGCTTGCTAATGACACAATTGTGACAGTAGCTGGCGACCTGAGTAGTAGGTTCTACCCTTTTAAAGTCTCTGGCGCCTCACTGCGCATGCGCAGGAATTGTGGAGTGGGTGTGCGCGGGAGTGTTGTGCGCAGGTATGAAATTTTGTGGCGGTTTTGTGGCGGTGTTCTGCGCAATGACGTCAATTCCGGTCTGCGTGAATCGGGCGTGGTGTGTATTCCTCCGCGGTGATGCGGTCTGGTGGTGATGCGGTCTGCCTCCGCGGACAGAAAGTAGTCCCAAATTCTCCGGCATTCTCCGGCAATCTTCAGGGGCGAGAGGGGTCCCTAGTGTACCGATTGGGTGGTATGAGGTATCAATGTGAAGCATTCGTGAAGGGGCATCTGATGGGGTGGGTGTGGGGTTGAAATATCGTCATTCTGCGCATGCGCGGTAGACCAAGGATATGGAAATAGACGTTTTGGGGTCTAGGTGGGTCACTACTGGTCCGATGGAGTCGAGTGAGGTATCACTGTGAAGCATATGTGAGGGGGCATCCGATGGGCTGGGTGTGGGGTTGGAATATGGTCATTCTACGCATACGCGGTAGACCAAGGGTATGGAATAGACGTTTTGGGATCTAGAGGAGCCCCTAATGGTCCGATGAGTCGTATGAGGTATCAACGTGAAGCATTCGTGAAGGAGCATCCGATGGGGTGCGTGTGGAGTTGGAATATCGTCATTTTGCGCATGCGCAGACAGGGAATTGTGGGAAAAGGGTGTGGAAATAGACCTTTTGGGATCGAGGGGGTACCTAATGGGCCGATGGAGTTGTATGAGGTACCAATGTGAAGCCTTTGAGAGGGGAGCATCCGCCTAGACTAGTGTATCGTTCGTTGTCCAAATTCTGCGCATGCGCAGACAGGGAATTGTGGTAAAAGGGTATGGAAATAGACGTTTTGGGGTCTGTGTGGGCCACTATTGGTGCTATGGAGTCGTATGAGGTATCAATGTGAAGCATTCGTAAGGGAGCATACACCTGGACTAGTGCTCAACATTCTGCGCATGCGCAGACAGGGAATTGTGGGAAAAGAGCATGGAAATAGACATTTTGGGGTCTAGGTGAGCCCCTAATGATCCTATGGTGTCGTATGAGGTCTTATTTTGAAGCTCTCGTGAGGCAGCACCCGCCTGGACTAGTGTGTCGTTCGTGTTCAACATTCTGCGCATGCGTAGACAGGGAATTGTGGGAAAAGGGTATGGAAATAGACGTTTTGGGGTCAAGGTAGGCACTCAATGGTCTGATGGGGTCGAGTGAGGTATCAATGTGAAGCATTCGTGAAGCAGCATCCGAAGGGGTGGATGTGACGTAAAACTGACGTCATTCTGCGCATGCGCAGTAGACGAAGTATACGGAAATAGACATTTTGGCGCCGACATGGGTCACTGTGGGTCCGATGGAGTCGTCGGAGGTCTTATTTTGAAGCTCTCGCGGAGGAGCATCCGATTGGACTAATGGTTCATCCGTGTTCAATGGTCTGCGCATGCGCAGTCTGGTCGTAGTATAGAAAGCAGGCATTTTGGGGATGCGTGGGGGTGTGTTTGGCCCACCACTATGGGTCCATGGTTGTGGTTTGGTGGTGTGGGTTCTGCGCACAGACGTCACTTCCGGGTTTCACGAAAACTACCTCCGAACCAAGAAGAGTTCCAATTTTCCCTTAGACGTAGGGTCCGGATTTTCAACATCCGGGTTTTCCCGGGCCCGGCCCGGCCGCAGCGCGCGCGGGCTACTCCGGCCGCACGCGCGCGCGCGCAGGTTAAAGGGAAGTTTCGGAAGTGTGCAAGGGCACTATATCACATCGGGGTATATATTTCATCCAAGTATAGCGGAAAGCGGTTGTCGTGAATAACAACAAGTTCAGCAATGTTTATACAGTTTATTATCCCCCAATGTTACATCATACCCAGACTGGGGGAGCCGCCCTGGGTATGTTTAGTATGTTCACAGCAAAACAAATTGAAATATCAAACGCCATGTTTTATTATTTAACGCACCGTCACATTTAATGTTTACTGAGCTCAAGTCAACGATCAGCATGTAGACATAGAGAGTATATACGGCATGTTATGCTATTCATCAGTGCAAGGGTGACGCATTCAGCCGATGGGGGTGGTCGGTCAGCTTGGTAACGAAGAACGTAACATTGGTGACCCTCTCTACGACCCATTGTGTGTTGGGGCGTTGGCGACGTACCCATCTCAAGGGATCCACGGTGTCCAGTTTCTCCAGCATCGTCTCTAGCGACGCCCGGTTAATGATGGTGAACGGCTGGTCAAACACATGGCTGTTATTACTGGCATAATAATACAGTAACTGGTCCGTCTCTTTGTGACGTAAGATGTACCCGAAAGCGACATTCAATTTGAAGACCGTAGCTTGGTCATTGAAGATGGCTTCCACGTAGCTACGTAGAAGGGTGAGGTCGGTCAGTGGGAAATAGTAGATATCTGGAATAGGGCGATCACGGTGGAAAACGAGCCGTATCATGGGCCATTGGCGCCGATAGATGTCACTCACTGGATGGGCGTCCTGTAACATATCGCTAGGAACATCCACTGCATCTTCCAGAAAATGTTTGATGTCGTCAGGCGTATGACTAGCAACAATAATGCTAGGGACTGGCTGGATATCTAGGCTCTTCTGAACTGTGGGTACAGGCGGGCTCTCGGTAATCGCATCACCAGTGGCATTCGTCTCCCCGGGCTCATCTTCACTGGGTCTGACCCTCCTGGGTGCCACTTTAGTGGGAAGTTGTCGCCCAAACCGTAGAGACGGGGCATGAATCAAACGTTGATGCCGTCTTAACTGACTGGGTCGTTTGAAGAGTTGACCACATGCATTCCATTGTTTCGTCGCGCCCTCGTGGAATGAGCTTTCGTGGCGCAGTAAAGGATTCTCCCGATTAAATGGCCGTGCGCAGGTTATACAAGTATACCGTGCGCCGTTGTGGATGGCGGACTCGTGCCGTCGCAAATCATCTGGGCGAGTAAACTGCTTCTGGCAAGTTGTGCAAGTGAACATCTTGGTGCTATTTCGTGCCATATAGGTCTTCTCCCCCATGATATCTACACCCATGTGTTTAGTGATTATGTTTTCCACCATGGGCAGATCACATATATCGGCCACATGCTGCATCTAATCAACGATATGGATACGGTGCTGCAGAAGCTTAGCTCGGTGGGATGGCTCCATGACTGTTGGCTTCACTGGTAAGGCAAGTAGCTCCTCTCGTCAGATAGGCTCAGGCTGGTGAGGTTCAGGCAAGTAGCTCCTCTCGTCAGATAGGCTCAGGCTGGTCAGGCAGGCTCAGGCTGGTCAGGTCAAGCAGGCCAATGAATGCAGCAATGCCATAAAAATTCCCACTTTTATACACCTACATAGAAGTACCCGGATGCAGGTGCGGACGTGAAGTGCCCGGATGAAAGACACGGACGTCACCGACAAGACACGGACGTCACTGAAAAGACACGGACGTCACCGAAAAGACACGGACATCACCGAAAAGACACTACCCCCTCAAGACCCTCAAACATACCCGGATGCAGGCGCGGGCGTCACCGAAAAAAGAACACCCACAGTCAACTCACCACATACAGTCGCCCCCTCAAGACCCTCATACATACCCCGATGCAGGCGCAGACGTGAAATGCCCGGATGAAAGACACGGACATCAGCGAAATTCTGAGGAAAAACCCCACAGATAGGTCAGTACATGCATTCCTATCATGTTTCCTACTGATTCCTCCAGCGTGGATGTGCTGTGATGGAGGGGCTAATAAAAGGATTGACCTGTAATCTTTGTTCTTGTTGCTCTCTTTTTGGACTAACCAATCAGAATAGTACATATCATGGACTACACCCGTAGAGCTACGTCTAGGCGCGCATGTGTGACATGGTCTATAAACAGACCATGAATGAACTATCCTCTTTCTTGCAAAACCCGTCGAATGTATCTCATCGTCAATTCTTACCTGCAGTTTTAAGATAATGTGGAAAGAAGACTACCTCTGTGATGTTGATAAGTGAACCAAATATGTAGATAAGGCTGAAACTTCCCTGAATAAAGAAGCTAATTAAAATGGGGGAAGGAGACTGGATTAACCGTCTCATAACACCTTACAGAACATCGAAATGAAGGGTTCAACTAATAATTTACATGTAGAAGATATTAACATGATGACCATCACATCCATATCCCAACTCCATAAGTTGTAGAATGGGCTAAAGCAGAGCTTGATAGACAACCGCCAGATAGCTGGTATCTGAGCTCCACATACATCTGTAAAATGAGATAATGAATGAGTGGGATTTTAACGTCTTATTAAACAATTGTTCAGTCATAGCAAGGCCCAGTTACATTATTCTGACACTAACTCAGATATTTCATCTATCCTCTTACAGCTGGGCGACACAACAGGAAACGGAAAGGGGCATTTCTTGCATTTTACGAATATTTCTAGGAAATCTACGAGAGAGGGAGGAAGATGTGCTCGTGAAAGTGTTTTTCGATAACGTATAACAATATCATCATATTACATTCCCAACATGCTTAGCGACATCACCAACTTCATATATAGTGTGCGGGATAGACAGACAATCATTCTCGATGAAAATAGCAACCGTGAAGTTTCGATTATTTCCATAAATACCATGTCCACCATGTGTACCTTGTGCACCAAGTAGGAATCAAGATCTGATAGTTAGAAGGGACATACGCGAAGGGTTCGTCGTGGGTCTAATAAAAAATCGACGAGCAAGTACACGTAGAATCACAGATTGTGGAACTGATACCGATGTCAGAAGAGATTGGGAGTAATACTATCAAACAATCAGCGACAATTCTGGTCGATACTTGGTGTAAGAACGCATTGTTGAGACTTTTGTTGAGGCTTTTGTGCAGCTGAAAAGGATCACGTCTAGACGCATTGTTGAGCTCAGACAGGCTATTGTAGGCTTTGTCTTGTGCGTTCTTACACCAAGTATAAACCACAATTCTAAACGATGATGTCAAGAAATCATTATACCAGAGACTGGGAAACCTTTACTCTATCAATTTAAGATGAAAATCGCGGGACCTACTTTGAGTGGAAAGACCAGTCCATTTTAAGAGGGTCGAAAATTCTCGTTCGCAGATTACAAATTACCCTCACCTGATTGGTAAAATGCGAAACGAGGCTGTAAAATGACCATTTTTCACCGATGAACGGGTTAATGCAGTTTCCTTCGTTACCGAGGATACGGCTGGACGATATGCGTCCAGTTTGATTAAAAATTACATCATAGTTCCATGTTAAGAGGGTCAAAAACTCTCCTTTCGCAGATTACAGATTACCCCAACCTGATTTGCAAAATGCGAAAAGGGGCTGTAAAATGACCATTTTTCACCGGTCAACGGGTTATAATGCAATTTTCCTCGTTACTGGGCATACGGCTGGGCGATATAGCTGCATAGCTATTGCGACAATAACAGTTGACGGTGCATGCAGAGTCGCTTGCTAATGACACAATTGTGACAGTAGCTGGCGACCTGAGTAGTAGGTTCTACCCTTTTAAAGTCTCTGGCGCCTCACTGCGCATGCGCAGGAATTGTGGAGTGGGTGTGCGCGGGAGTGTTGTGCGCAGGTATGAAATTTTGTGGCGGTTTTGTGGCGGTGTTCTGCGCAAGTGTGACGTCATGTATGACGTCAATTCCGGTCTGCGTGAATCGGGCGTGTGTATTCCTTCGCGGTGATGCGGTCTGATTGTGATGCGGTCTGCCTCCGCGGACAGAAAGTAGTCCCAAATTCTCCGGCATTCTCCGGCAATCTTCAGGGGCGAGAGGGGTCCCTAGTGTACCGATTGGGTGGTATGAGGTATCAATGTGAAGCATTCGTGAAGGGGCATCTGATGGGGTGGGTGTGGGGTTGAAATATCGTCATTCTGCGCATGCGCGGTAGACCAAGGATATGGAAATAGACGTTTTGGGGTCTAGGTGGGTCACTACTGGTCCGATGGAGTCGAGTGAGGTATCACTGTGAAGCATATGTGAGGGGGCATCCGATGGGCTGGGTGTGGGGTTGGAATATGGTCATTCTACGCATACGCGGTAGACCAAGGGTATGGAATAGACGTTTTGGGATCTAGAGGAGCCCCTAATGGTCCGATGAGTCGTATGAGGTATCAACGTGAAGCATTCGTGAAGGAGCATCCGATGGGGTGCGTGTGGAGTTGGAATATCGTCATTTTGCGCATGCGCAGACAGGGAATTGTGGGAAAAGGGTGTGGAAATAGACCTTTTGGGATCGAGGGGGTACCTAATGGGCCGATGGAGTTGTATGAGGTACCAATGTGAAGCCTTTGAGAGGGGAGCATCCGCCTAGACTAGTGTATCGTTCGTTGTCCAAATTCTGCGCATGCGCAGACAGGGAATTGTGGTAAAAGGGTATGGAAATAGACGTTTTGGGGTCTGTGTGGGCCACTATTGGTGCTATGGAGTCGTATGAGGTATCAATGTGAAGCATTCGTAAGGGAGCATACACCTGGACTAGTGCTCAACATTCTGCGCATGCGCAGACAGGGAATTGTGGGAAAAGAGCATGGAAATAGACATTTTGGGGTCTAGGTGAGCCCCTAATGATCCTATGGTGTCGTATGAGGTCTTATTTTGAAGCTCTCGTGAGGCAGCACCCGCCTGGACTAGTGTGTCGTTCGTGTTCAACATTCTGCGCATGCGTAGACAGGGAATTGTGGGAAAAGGGTATGGAAATAGACGTTTTGGGGTCAAGGTAGGCACTCAATGGTCTGATGGGGTCGAGTGAGGTATCAATGTGAAGCATTCGTGAAGCAGCATCCGAAGGGGTGGATGTGACGTAAAACTGACGTCATTCTGCGCATGCGCAGTAGACGAAGTATACGGAAATAGACATTTTGGCGCCGACATGGGTCACTGTGGGTCTGTTGGAGTCGTCTGAGGTCTTATTTTGAAGCTCTCGTGGAGGAGCATCCGATTGGACTAATGGTTCATCCGTGTTCAATGGTCTGCGCATGCGCAGTCTGGTCGTAGTATAGAAAGCAGGCATTTTGGGGATGCGTGAGGGTGTGTTTGGCCCACCACTATGGGTCCATGGTTGTGGTTTGGTGGTGTGGGTTCTGCGCACAGACGTCACTTCCGGGTTTCACAAAAACTACCTCCGAACCAAGAAGAGTTCCAATTTTCCCTTAGACGTAGGGTCCGGATTTTCAACATCCGGGTTTTCCCGGGCCCGGCCCGGCCGCAGCGCGCGCGGGCTACTCCGGCCGCACGCGCGCGCGCGCAGGTTAAAGGGAAGTTTCGGAAGTGTGCAAGGGCACTATATCACATCGGGGTATATATTTCATCCAAGTATAGCGGAAAGCGGTTGTCGTGAATAACAACAAGTTCAGCAATGTTTATACAGTTTATTATCCCCCAATGTTACATCATACCCAGACTGGGGGAGCCGCCCTGGGTATGTTTAGTATGTTCACAGCAAAACAAATTGAACTAGACATTGTTGGTACAATGACACGGTCTTTCCACGACGGCCCTCCAAAGGTATCCTGTCATGTTGCATAGGCGATGTCGATATAATGATAACTGAACACCCTTCGTTTAATTAACAAATATACATAATGCATCATGGGCTTACAGATGGATCATCATGGTTCGCAGCTCCTTTCATCACTTAAAACGACGTTCATTTAATTACAATCGCGGGGTGACTCGGTTGGTACAATCGAAACTCATGAAAGCTTTAACTGGTGTGTCGGGTTACATACAGGTCTTCACGCCTTGTCAATGGAGAACCAATTAATACCTCTTTGAAACTGATCTGGCGTTATACAATTAGATGGATGAAATCAATTACTACTTAATATCGAAAGCGTTTAACCTGACGGGTGATAGGCAAATAGCATGCACGAAGTGGGGAGAACGTTTTTTGTTAAATCTTCAAAACAATGTCATAATCTTGAAATTTCACAAATAAACACCTATATATATTCCCTCAATCAAAATTGATGACCTGTACTGACCTGTACCAGAAACTTCAGCCTAGTATCCACAAATCACGTGAAACAACAACGAGATGCAGTCATATGCCCGTTCACTCACGTATTCTGGCGCACAATTTTAGTCGACTGGCATGGAGTCATTGTCCACGAAAGAACTCATTATTGGAAGTAACAGGCAACAAATTAGAAGTCCGTACCTATTGCGGTTCAAGAGTTATAGCGTTTCCAAGAAGATGAGCCAGCTCCGTCATGTAACACGACATTTATTTAATTGCGAACTCCGGATGCCTCGAGTGTTACAGCCGAATCGCTATAGCGAAATTGACAACTCCCATTGAATAGATGAAATCAACATGTGACCATTTAACGGCTTAATAGTTCGCGAAAATTGTTTTTTTAGTATCTCTAAACCTATCAAAGCTATATTCTTGAAATTTCATAGGCAAATACATATATATATTCCCTCGATCATACCTTAAAATAGTGATGATTGGATGCATAATTTTCGCAAAATTTGAATAAATCCAAAATTTCAGAAATGGCTATTTCCAATCTTTCTGGTATCTTTTTATGGGTTCTACTGATGTTCTGTTACCTCATGTAATGACCTACATTCATGTGCAAATTTCAAGTTAGAATTCCTAACAGTTTTCAAGTTATGGCGCTGTAGTCTGAAAACTGTCGGGGGCCATATCTGAAAAACCAGGGTCAAGGTCAGGTTGAAAATTCAGTGACGTCATACCTGTATCATGGGCTACAAATGTACTAAATTACAGATTCCTGCATGATGTAGTTTTTGAGAAAAATGCGAACAATGTTTTTTACATTGTGCGATATTCAAGGTCAAGGTCACCTCGGATCGTTTTATAAATAGCGCCAAAAGAAAGACAATATTGTGCCCACCATAGTTTCATTGTTTTGTAACTGTCAGTGCGTTAGTTTTTCAGAAAATGGAAGCCGTATTTTCGATATTTGGATGCTTACCACTTCAAAGATCAAGGTCAAGGCCGAGTTCTGAGAGAAGTGGTGACCTTGTGACATGATGTAGGTCACGTGACCTTATTTTTAGGCTGATCGCATTAGCCGTTCAAGATTTCACCACCAAACTTTGCACTCATATAGAGACGCTCCTGGAGGTCAAAGGTCAAATTTAAGGTCACATTCTTTTCGGTCATTAAAGTGTTCATTAATATTAGGAGTATCAATGCCGTAGCTTATTTCCTTATAAAATACCGGGTTTTGAAATACATTAAAAGGGAGATAACTACTTTTTCCTGTTACGTAACAATTCAAAAATATAACTACAGCATGGCCATATGTAACACTTACCAACCATCAACTTTCTTTTAGATATGTTCTTTAGTTTTGGCTGTACACAGCCCACACGAAAAACAGCACCAGGGGAGAGAACTCGAAAACCGCTTCTTTGACCTACTTATTTTGTTGGTTATTTTGTTGGGTGTATCTGCAAACTTTCACATTTTAAATTTCAGCTGCATCGCCTTATGCGTTTGGTCAATATTCGCAAAATGGTGTTTTAATCAAAAAAGCCCATAGCTCAATAGGTCAAGGTCAAGGTCAAAATTGAATACTTGTACCAGAAAGTACAGCCTCGTATCTACAAAGGTGCCAAATATCTAAGCTGTATATCAAGCCGTTTAGCCGCAATTTCAAAAGTAGAATAATAATAATAATAATAATAATAATCCGTAGAATAACAAAAGGTCTTTCCATTTGTAATGGAAAGACCTAAATATCAAACGCCATGTTTTATTATTTAACACACCGTCACATTTAATGTTTACTGAGCTCAAGTCAACGATCAGCATGTAGACATAGAGAGTATATACGGCATGTTATGCTATTCATCAGTGCAAGGGTGACGCATTCAGCCGATGGGGGTGGTCGATCAGCTTGGTAACGAAGAACGTAAAATTGGTGACCCTCTCTACGACCCATTGTGTGTTGGGGCGTTGGCGACGTACCCATCTCAAGGGATCCACGGTGTCCAGTTTCTCCAGCATCGTCTCTAACGACGCCCGGTTAATGATGGTGAACGGCTGGTCAAACACATGGCTGTTATTACTGGCATAATAATACCGTAACTGGTCCGTCTCTTTGTGACGTAAGATGTACCCGAAAGCGACATTCAATTTGAAGACCGTAGCTTGGTCATTGAAGATGGCTTCCACGTAGCTGCGTAGAAGGGTGAGGTCGGTCAGTGGGAAATAGTAGATATCTGGAATAGGGCGATCACGGTGGAAAACGTGCCGTATCATGGGCCATTGGCGCCGATAGATGTCACTCACTGGATGGGCGTCCTGTAACAGATCGCTAGGAACATCCACTGCATCTTCCAGAAAATGTTTGATGTCGTCAGGCGTATGACTAGCAACAATAATGCTAGGGACTGGCTGGATATCTAGGCTCTTCTGAACTGTGGGTACAGGCGGGCTCTCGGAGATCGCATCACCAGTGGCATTCGTCTCCCCGGGCTCATCTTCACTGGGTCTGACCCTCCTGGGTGCCACTTTAGTGGGAAGTTGTCGCCCAAACCGTAGAGACGGGGCATGAATCAAACGTTGATGCCGTCTTAACTGACTGGGTCGTTTGAAGAGTTGACCACATTCATTACATTGTTCCGTCGCGTCCTCGTGGAATGAGCGTTCGTGGCGCAGTAAAGGATCCTTCCGATTAAATGGCCGTGCGCAGGTTATACAAGTATACCGTGCGCCGTTGTGGATGGAGGACTCGTGCCGTCGCAAATCTTCTGGGCGAGTAAACTGCTTCTGGCAAGTTGTGCAAGTGAACATCTTGGTGCTATTTCGTGCCATATAGGTCTTCTCCCCCATGATATCTACACCCATGTGTTTAGTGATTATGTTTTCCACCATGGGCAGATCACATATATCGGCCACATGCTGCATCTCATCAACGATATGGATACGGTGCTGCAGAAGCTTAGCTCGGTGGGATGGCTCCATGACTGTTGGCTTCACTGGTAAGGCAAGTAGCTCCTCTCGTCAGATAGGCTCAGGCTGGTGAGGTTCAGGCAAGTAGCTCCTCTCGTCAGATAGGCTCAGGCTGGTCAGGCAGGCTCAGGCTGGTCAGGTCAAGCAGGCCAATGAATGCAGCAATGCCATAAAAATTCCCACTTTTATACACCTACATAGAAGTACCCGGATGCAGGTGCGGACGTGAAGTGCCCGGATGAAAGACACGGACGTCACCGAAAAGACACGGACGTCACCGAAAAGACACTACCCCGTCCAGACCCTCATACATACCCGGATGCAGGCGCGGACGTCACCGAAAAAAACCCACCCACAGTCAACTCACCACATACAGTCGCCCCCTCAAGACCCTCATACATACCCCGATGCAGGCGCAGACGTGAAGTTCCCGGATAAAAGACACGGACGTCAGCGAAATTCTGTGGGAAAAACCCCACAGACAGGTCAGTACATGCATTCCTATCATGTTTCCTACTGGTTCCTCCAGCGTGGATGTGCTGTGATGGAGGGGCTAATAAAAGGATTGACCTGTAATCTTTGTTGTTGTTGCTCTCTTTTTGGACTAACCAATCAGAATAGTACGTATCACGGACTACACCCGTAGAGCTACGTCTAGGCGCGCATGTGTGACATGGTCTATAAAACACGTCCCTCTGGATCCCACACCCCCATTCCTACGGTTACAGAGCCATGACGGACACCCATCCCTATGCGACTCGCATTTTACAGCATGCCACCGTGGTTAATTCACTCACGGGTTACCGAGCAGTGGTTCGGTCCATGTTTGCAGATGGCGACGACAACGAGGGGCGACGCCAGATCCTGAAAGAGTTCACAGAAGCGATCCTCGACAGAGTGCACACGATGGAGAGGTGTGCTATCACTCACCACTACTGGACTATGACAGCCATCCTTGATGCCCGGGCTATGGACCACGAGCGCTCACGCCGGAACCAGCGACGGCTCATTGGCCTAGTAATGGTCTGTGCCCTCTTGACCCTGACGCTGTGGCATTGACAGTGGGACCTCACCATAAATACGAGGGTCAGTCACAGTGTGCGTCATTCACCGATCGTCATTGGGTCAATCAAGTCACCGAGGGACCTGACCATAAATACGAAAGACAGTCAGAGTGTGTGTCATTCACCGTTCGTCATTGGGTCAACCAGGTCACCTGTCCTACGAGCCATCCTTCCCCTTACACCCCGGGTGGGGTTACACGTCTATGAAGATAAAGTCACCCTCGTGGAAGACGTACGTGGAGATGTTTGGTGGTCGCGTGTTGAGACCGTATCGAACACGGTTACGCTACACCGTGACGGCTGGACCAAATTTAAACGGGTGTTGAGCGGTGAGCTCGACGGAAACCTCATCCACATAGACAATGCCATCTACGTACACCGTGTACCCTTCTTCCCACGCCTGGGCCGTTACCAAGACCCTACGCGAGGCTTCACCCTAGACCCCGATCTGTGGACAGCCTTCGAGAAAGTGGTGCCTATTGTGGACCAGCTGTTTACACCGGACGAGCGGTCAGCTGTTCAGTTGGAGTGGGCTCGTGCCCTGAGTGAAGCGGCGGCAGAACCCAATGAACAAATTATCAAACCTAGCAATGAAGCGGAGGCAGACGATGATGCCATTGATTATCCGACTAGACTCAGTCAGCCCAGTGACATGACCACCCGATCCTTTGATCTCACGGGGTTCTCCCTATAAATACGAGAGACAGTCAAATCTTGTACCATTCACGTACTGACCATGACGGAGCATATAATACGGGCGTATCTCAGCTTGACCCCCGAGGTCTTCCTGCACGTTTATGCGGATACGGTCGATATCATGGAGGAGGCGGGAGACATCTGTGATGCGGACCTTACACAACCGTGCCCGGCTAACATTCGTCTGTCCCGAGAGGGCTGGACCAAATTCAAACGGGTGTTGTCTGGTGAACTGGACGGCGACCTCATCCACTTGTGTCACGATGTGTACATCCGACGCAGCCCCTTCCTTGCTCAATTGGCTCGGTTAGATGGGGGTACAGTCCATTTTACCCTTCACCCTGATCTATGGTCTGCATTGGAAGATGCCGTGGTAGATGTGGATCAAGTGCTTACGGAGGAAGATCGGTCATCAGACGAGTTGGACTGGTCATTTACCATGGACAGAAGCCAACGAAGAAAATCAGAACGAAACTCCGGCCCAAGATATACCCGTCATAAATAAACGATAGAGCCAGGGTCCATCATCATTTGTGACCATGAAGAGCTGAGAGAAGGTGTTGGATAACTTATACTACAGTCCCGACAGTCCGGCGGCCTATAGTGCATTGACGGCTCTCTATCGAGCGGCCAAACCCCAGGGGATACAACGTGCCCAAGTCCGAGATTGGTTAAGAAAACAAGACACCTATACCTTACATCGAGCTGTCCGTCGCCATTTTATGCCCAATGGCAAGCGGATTTGGTCGATATGAGCGCCTTTGCCAACGACAACGATGGGAATCGGTATACCTTGACGTGCATCGATATCCTGTCGAAGTATGCGTGGGTGGTACCCATCCGGACGAAAACCGTGGCGAATCTCATAGCGGCGTTCAAGGACATCTTCAAGACCGGGCGCAAACTTTTGTATTTGCAAACCGACGAAGGCACGAATTCCTCAACAGACCGTTCCAACAGTTTCGGAAAGCCCAGAAGGTGTTTTTCTTCCATACGTACAACGAGACCAAGGCTTCCGTGGTGGAAAGGTTCAACAGGACATTCAAAGGCCGCATGTATAAATATTTCACCTATAAGAATACAAGGCGGTACATCGATGTTCTCCCGAAACTTGTGAGTGGTTACAATCGAGCCTATCACCGAAGTATAGAGAGAGCCCCCATTACCGTGACCCAACGCAATGAAGCCCAAGTCCGGCGTGTCTTGTACCCCAGGCAATCGCAGCGAACGCCGAAGGAGGTGTTCAAGGTCGGGGACCCTGTACGGATCAGTAAAGTCAAAGGTCAATTTGAGAAAAGTTACTTGCCCAACTGGAGCGATGAGCACTTCCTGATTAAACGGCGCCTACCCCGACAGCAGCGAGTCTATGAACTGGAAGATCTTCAAGGGGAACCGTTGCTAGGGACGTTTTACGAGACGGAATTACAGCCTGTCGTAAAAACACAGCAAGACTACTACACGGTGGAGCAGATTTTGAAAACGGAACGTCGGCGTGGCAAACTGTTTCATTTCGTCAAATGGCAAGGCTGGCCCAGTTCCTTCAATTCCTGGGTCGCGGCCAACCAGGTGAAACGACTATAAAGCCAGACACCACTACCGTCATCCTTCATTCCACGTTCGACCACGGTGCTATGGACAAGCAGCAGCGGCCTCTGAACACAGCGTCTCCGAAAACGCGCAAAGCGCAAGTGAGCTTTGTGGTGATATTGCTAACCCTGCTGAGTGTGTTGTACGGAGGTGTGTTTTACGACGTAGCCTATGTCAGCACGCTACTTAACCAACTTAGAACTCCAGCTGGGAGTGGCAGTGAAAGCAGTCTACAGCCGTGATCGAAACGAGCCCAGTCATCACCACCGCCAAACCACGTGTACAAGCCACATCGAGCTCCACACCGAGTATACAGTCAACACCTACACCAAGTACACCCACTACGTCTGAAAACCCATCGGATTTCATCCCTCACAGTGAACAGACAACGACGACCGACGTTGTACCCACCACCACTCCAGTTCACTCGTACCAAATTTACAAGAGCGGGTTACCACGACAGCGGATACACCTCGAACCATGGACCCTCGGTGGCAGCATCCCTTCACTTGCGTCATCGCAGGACCGACGGGTTCTGGCAAAACGCACTCCGTCAGGAAGCTCCTTCAACACGCCGACAGCATGATCACCCCACCCATTGCCCGAGTCGTGTGGTGTTACGGAGAATGGCAGGCAGCGTATGCAGCAATGCCACAAATCACTTTCGTGGAAGGCCTACCCAACCTGGCCGATTTGGAACCAGACACCTTGGTGGTTCTGGATGATCTCATGGCGGAGACGGATGCGCGGGTCACCAAACTCTTTACCAAAGGCAGCCACCATCGACGGCTCAGCATCATCTACATTGTGCAGAATCTGTTCAGTAAAAACAAAGAACATCGGAACATCAGCTTAAATGCCAACTACCTGATGGTCTTCAAAAACCCGAGAGATACCACTCAACTGGTGCACCTGGCGAGACAGATGTATCCCGGCCGCACACCGTTTGCGTTGGGAGCCTTTAAAGATGCGACAATCCCTCAGCACGGGTGTATGCCCTTCGACCTCAAGCAAGCCACCCCCGATCACCTTCGACTACGGACCGGCATCTGTCCCGGAGAGGCCCACCACGTGTACATGCAAAAATAATGTAAACACACCCACAGTGGCCTCCCAGCTGGAGTGTGTGTGTTTGATGATGGGGATAATAAAAAGAATTAATACCACAGCATGGTTGACTTTGTCTCTGTTCTCTGAGGTAGATAAAAAGGGCAGAGTTGTGGGTTCTAGCATTAGTTGTACAAGATGTCTGCGCGAGTACGGAAGCACGCCCCGACGCTCCGTGTATTGAAGACGGCCCCACCCGAGTTGGTCCGAACCATTGTACGCGGTGCGGACCCTGACCTTGTACGCTGTCTGTGCGAGATCGTGTACAACCTGTTAAAAGGCAACGTACCACTGACTCCGGCTCAGAACACCAAGTTGACCAAGCATAAGACAGGTCTCCGAACCCTAGTCCAGAAGCGAGTCTCTCAAACACAAAAGAAAAAGGTGTTACAGAAAGGCGGCTTTCTCGGGGCCATCTTAGCACCGTTGGCCGCTTCCGTGTTGGGTCCAGTATTGGGTGGACCCTTCGGCCGACAAACCACGGCTCCTTCAAAACCTCCAATCGCCCTACCCTGTCCGACCTACGGTGAAGAAACACCCTCGATGAAGAGATGCAACAGATCTTACAAAGACCGGGGTTAAGCGACAGTGAGAAAGTACAACGGTACAATGAGACGCTTCAACGGTACATGACGTTCATGGACCAATACAAAACCTTCTCTACCCCAGTACCACCACCACCACCACGCGACACACCGCCGACCTCAGCACCGCTCCAACAGCCGCCATTACCAGGGGTACCACCCACAGCCCCACAGTGGGTGGAAGACGAAGTGCTGAAGAGTGTATCTGCATCGTTCAAGAAACAAGCTGGTCTGGTATTAAAACGGATGGAACAGAATCCTAACATGACTTGGAATGATAAAGGCGAACTACTGGTACAGAATCAAGTGGTCCCCGGGACCCACATGACGGATTTAGTGAATGACCTGATGCGTCAACGCAGGTGGCAGACGGATCCTCGAGGATGGGAGGTCTTCGCTCAAGGCTTGAAAGACATGCATGTACCACAGGAATTGGTGGGGAACCCCCAGCGCTGGGCCTGGATGCAGCGGACCCAGCAATCGCCGCGTGGCCCACTACCTTCTTGGGAAACCGAGTGGGAACCGGAGTCACCCCCCAAAACACCACCACAACGGGCACCTTCTTTTCACGCCTTTAAAAAACCACCCTTGATCAAGACACCCCACATCTCCAGAGCCGTGACACGTAGCAAGTCACAACCGCCCAAGGCCTGGAACACCTATTAAAACCAACAGCAGCAGCAGGACAGCTCAGTCGCCATGTTTTACCTCACCCTACCCAGTAACAGTTCGCTGGATGTGTTTCCTGACAACACCTTGGCCAAGTACGTGACCCAGTTATCGCAACCGTTGCATTTACCTGGACGATGGGAATGTGGCCCCGTGGATATCCAATACCCTTACTCGTGGTACAACGTGCGAGCCAATGAAGTGTGGTACGAGGTGACCTACGAAGGAAAAGACACCCGACTCACCCTCCCCGGAGGCCAATACGTCACATCCACCCCGTCGGATGCTGCTTCACGAATGCTTCACATTGATACCTCACTCGACCCCATCAGACCATTAGGGGCCTACCTAGACCCCAAAACGTCTATTTCCATACCCTTTTCTCAAAATTCCGTCTGCGCATGCGCATAATGTTGAACACGAACGACACACTAATCCAGACGGGTGCTCCCTCACAAGAGCTTCAAAATAAGACCTCATACGACACCATAGGATCATTAGGGGCTCACCTACACCCCAAAATGTCTATTTCCATACCCTTTTCCCACAATTTCCTGTCTGCGCATGCGCAGAATGTTGAACACGAACGACGCACTAGTCCAGGTGGATGCTCCCTCACGAATGCTTCACATTGATACCTCACTCGACTCCATCGGACCACTAATGACCCACCTAGACCCAAAAACGTCTATTTCCATACCCTTGGTCTACCGCGCATGCGCAGAATGACGATATTTCAACCCCACACCCACCCCATCAGATGCTCCTTCACGAATGCTTCACATTGATACCTCATACCACCAAATCGGTACACTAGGGACCCGTCTCGCCCCTGAAGATTGCCGGAGAATGCCGAAGAATTTGGGACTACTTTCTGTCCGCGGAGACAGACCGCATCACCACCAGACCGCATCACCGCGGAGGAATACACACGCCCGATTCACGCAGACCGGAAGTGACGTCATACATGACGTCACACTTGCGCAGAACACCGCCACAAAACCGCCACAAAATCTCATACCTGCGCACAACACTCCCGCGCACACCCACTCCACAATTGCTGCGCATGCGCAGTGAGGCGCCAGAGACTTTAAAAGGGTAGAACCTACTACTGACCTGACAACTGTTAATTGCGGTTGTCAGTTGCGACAATTGTGTCATTAGTACCGGTAGTTGCTACAATGCGCACGAAGAAGTCCCTGAACAAAGTTAATCTGGAAGTGACCGCCAGCCGATTGAAATGTGTATAAGAAGTGCAACTTGAAGTGCAGGGCTTTGTTAATACTTACGAAACTGACAGACATATTTTGATATTACTCCCAAGGTATTTTGCCTGTCTCCACTCTCATCGTTCCATTTATAATCAGCAGAGATTTTTCTAGTCAGACCTTCAGTAACAGAGGAATCGAGATTCTGGCCAGCCCTGAAACAGATTATGGGTGATTTTATAATATGTGATGGCTGCAAGAAGCCGTTATTGAAACTATACTCTGTCTCTTTGGTTTGGAAATAACTCGGGAAGGCTATTAAAAAAACTGTTTTGCTAGGATCTTTCAGATTTGAATGGATTCTATACATACCATAGCATTATATGATTCTCTGCGCGATTTCCTTCTGATGGTTCACCTTGATACCAGTTGAAATACTGAAGCTCGTCTCCTGAAAGTAAAGATTGTAAACTATATTTAAATCACCAGAAACTCGGTCGATGTACAAATGCTTTCGTACTTCCATTCAGAAAATTAATATTTAAATTGTTTTTATTAATATTTTGACCTGTAGATACTGCATGGGGAAAATAATGGTCCAGTGATATTGCTTGACTGTAGATCATTGTAAAGCTGTGGCTGAGGTTCTTATACTTAACAGGATTATTACATTTGTGTAAGACCTGGTTCAATAAATATACAACATACAAATGAAAACCCGAGGGGTTGAAGTCCCTCGAAGTAGACACAACTGATTTGGCTTGGAGCCGTAACGTTCAGTACTTGGTATGGAGAGCAATCGTGGATCCAGTGATAAGGTACTCACAAATACCGAAGTTGTCTTTATCCGATCAGCGTGGAAAAAAAAAATCCGAAGCGAGATCTTGAGGCGAGGTACTCATATACCAAATTTGAAAAGAATCCGTTCAGTTTTTCATAAGTTATTTACTTGGCCTTTAGATGGCGCCACCTATAGGCGGACCGGCGTGAAGAACAATCCCAAGCGCGATCTTCACGCGAGGTACCCATATACCTAACATGAAAAGAATCCGTTAAGTTTGCAGAAGTTATTTTCCGGAAACGAAAATTTAACTTTTAAATTTTAATTCTTCAATACACCAAATTTGAAAAGAATCCGTTCAGTTTTTCAAAAGTTATTGTCCGGCAACAAAAATTTTACTTGGCCCCGAGGTGGAGCCATCTTTAAGCGGATCGGCATGAAGAACAATCCCAAGTGAGATCTTGTAGCGAGGTATCCATATAAGTAGTAGGTAGCAACTCGATCCGGGTCGGTTTTCCAGGGAGGTAACTCTTGGTTCCCCTTTTTCCACCAGGGGGCGCTGTGCCGTATGACGTCACTTCCGGTCTGGGTGAATGGAGCGTGACCTCTGTATGACGTCACTTCCGGTTTGGGTGAATGGGGCGTGACTTGTGAGAATGATAGATGTACTGACCTGTCTGTGGGGATGTCGTTCATCTCCGTGTCTTTTCGGTGAGAGGAGCATGTACTGGGGTTTTAATGGGTGGGTGCATGTAAAATTAGGATTTTTTCCCGAAACTATAAAAAGCGGAACACGGACTTTACCCCTAAAATAAGGGAAACCCCCTATGAACTCTAGCCAAAAGGGCTAATATCGGTCCCCGGGCTTATTGGGACCTGCCTATCAAGTCAATGGGGTGGGTGCGTGTAAAATTAGGATTTTTTTTCCGAAACTATAAAAAGCGGAATACAGACTTTACCCCTAAAATAGAGGAACACACCTATCAACCCTAGCCAAAAGGGCTAATATCGGTCCCCGGGCTTATTGGGACCTGCCTATCAAGTCAATGGGGTGGGTGCATGTAAAATTAGGATTTTTCCCCGAAACTATAAAAAGCGGAATACGGACTTTACCTCTACAATAGGGGTCTGTGTTATACAATATAAGGGAAAATGCCTGTATGGGATATCGGGATGGTCATTTTTTTTTCGTGGGCTTTACTATGGGTTGTGGGGTCGCGTTTTTCTCGTCTCGCCAAGTAAATGACAATGGGAAGGGTCCCGGGGCGAATCGGTGAAATTTTTGGGAAAAGTCACCGAGGTCTGTATATAGGCCCATAGGCTGGCCATGGGGGGTATGGGTTCAACCTGGGAAATTCACACACGTTCATTGTGATATGGGCTGTTTGGATTTGTTTTTCACGTCTCGTCATTTAGAACACGATGGGAAGGGTCCCGGAGCGAAACGGTGAAATTTTTGGAAAAAGTCACCGAGGCCTGGGTAGGCCCATAGGCCTATACTGCATGGCTATGGGTGTATAGGTCCATACGGGGTGGACGTTTTGGGATCTAGGTGGGCCACTAATGGTCCGATGGGGTCAAGTGAGGTATCAATGTGAAGCCTATGTGAGGGGGCAACCGACGGGATGGATGTGGGGTAGGAATATCGTCATTCTGCGCATGCGCAATAGACAAAGTGTATGGAAATAGACGTTTTGGGATCTAGGGGAGCCACTAGTGGCCCGATTGGATCGAGTGAGGTATCCATGTGAAGCCTATGTGAGGGGGCATCTGATGGGGTGAGTGCGGGGTTGAAATATCGTCACTCTGCGCATCCGCAGTGGACAAAGGGTATGCAAATAGACGTGTTGGGGTCTAGGTGGGCCACTAGTCGGCCGATGGGATCGAGTGAGGTATCCATGTGAAGCCTATGTGAGGGGGCTAGACTAGGGTGTCGTTTCCATTCTGCTGCGCAGGTCACGTGGGTTGTGACGTCCATTGGGACCTGCTTTGCAACGTTTGACTGTTCCAACACCACCTCTCTGTACCTTGATCCATGAAGTCTGTTAAATCGGGATGGAGGGGTGGCAGGCCGTACGGGTCAAAGTATTCCCCCTGCTGTTCTGCCAAGTACACGGCCACCCAATGTTCACCGGGGCGATCCATCGGGTGCGTGTTGAGAACGTGTGCAGCAGGATACATACGGTCTAATGGGAACACATCTCGGCCGAACACCCCTTGAAAGACCATACGTGTCTCTGGGTCATTCTCCAGCACGGTGGTTATCTGGTCTGTATCCATGTTAGGTGGAGAAGTCACACAGGACGTTGCGCGCCTTGTCCACTTGAATGATGTTGTCAAACTCGGCGTAGCAGATCACATTGACGGTGGTCCCCAGGGCTCGTGCAAAGTGGATTTCCAACCGTAAATTGCCTTGCTTGGCTAGGGCCAGCTGATGGTCGTTCTCTAAGGTGGGGGCCAGATCGAAACAGAACAACGTGTATCCGTTCGCGTAGTCCTCCCGACTGATCAAATTCCCTTCGTCCTGGTTGATTTGACCGGTGGCTGTCAACAGGCTCTGACAGGCTCGAATGAAATTCCTGCGCCCAAAGTTCGGTGTTAAGGCCGTGGCTGGGACCTGTTGTCCATCCACATGCAGGGCCACAAAATTGATTTCGAAATGTTTAAAGTCAAACGGATTCTCTGGGTAGGCTCCGCTGAAACTGGTATTTTCCACACAGGCCAGGATCAATCGCTTGGGTAGTTCCCCCAGGAACAGGTTTTCTTTGTTGGCGCCCATATTTCCAGCAGGCACAGAGAACACTTTGGTTTGTACACGTCGGATAGGGTACTGGGCTGGTTTTGTTTCCAAGGCTTTCATGTGTCCCAATTGAACGGCTGGATTCGGTTTCACTTTTCGGACATACAGGACTGCGTCTTGGATAACAATCTTATAGTCAGCTGCATGCCCATCTACGTTAGTGGCCATCAAGGCGAAGGTCGGAGGCGCCCGTATCAGTCGGATTTTGATGGGGATCTTGTTCAAGAGATACCGGTCTTGCATGAACATGTCTGCGTGTAGTCGACCCATGAGATCCACCGAGGCACCGTTCGCAGTGAAAGCCTTCCGTTTGTTATATCCCACATTGTCCACCGTGTCCATGTGCTCGGGTGCGTCCTGGTAGAATAAAGCGGCTGTCAGCTGAGATTTTTTAGCCTCTCGGCCATACGACAACAGTGTCTCGATGTAGGCTCGATAGGGGTACGTGTTGGTCGAGTCACTGATGAGTTTGTCGCTGTGAAATATATCCACCTGTTGAAACATCGAGTGCAGCCAGACATTTGTCGGGCCCACCGTTGCAGCTTGGGTGATTCTGGAGCCATCCCCATTGACGACCTTGGCTTTCACATACAAGTGTGTATGGGCTAAATCCACATAGGCCGTATCCGCATTACTGATGGTGAACTCGATGGGCCCTGTTTCGTTGATGCTGGAGAGCGGGAGATGCTCCACCCATAATACTTGTTCGGCACTGGTCTGTGTGGGCGGCACGGTCCACAAATCAAATTCACTGTTGGTGGAGGGACAGGACTCGGCGTGGATCAAGGACATGTTTTAAGAAAAGATATCCTGGGTCTTCGATGTGCGTCGTCGCTGGGTCGGTCGTCGACTGGTGCGTGATTTCGGTGGGGCAGCTCTTTTATTCCCTACGGTGCGTTGTGCTTTGGCCACCAAGACGCCTCCCGCTTCTTTGGCCCGCCGTTTCAAGGCTTCTTTGGGTGCCGTACCCCCAAGACATCACCGGCCACTTGCAGTCCACTGCGTACCGCTTGTTTGCCCATTGCTTTCACCCCACGCGTCACCAAGGGCAGGAACGTTTGACGATGCTGCCGAGTATGTTCCCCAGTCCATGTCCTCGTTGCATGCGTGCACCGCTAAAGACCGGAAAGCCACCCCCGGCCTGTTGGGCATAATAGTCCATATAGCTGCGTGCATCGCACTCGTAAGGTACATTCATTATGCAAAGTGGGGAGCACGTGCTTGTCGAAAATGAAGTGTCAGCACCACTTTCCCGCGTTCGAATGCCACCGGTCGTCCCGTGTCATCTCTTATATCCACCGTGATCGTGTTGATGTCGGTTTGTCGTACGGGCAGGTAGAGCATGTGGGTGAAACTGTGGGTGACTTGATCTCCATACGTCTTTTTAATGGGCACCACCCGTAACAGAGGTGTGTTGATATCGCCCACGATGTGGTTGTCCACCACGTCCGAGTAGACGTAGAGTCCGTACATACCCGACTTCATATCCATCGGGATCTCGCCTTGGTGGGCGGTGGGACCAGCGAACGTCAGTAGATCGAAACCCAGCATTTGCTGTAGGATAGGACTCAGTACGACACTCGCATTGGCGGTGACGATAAGCTGTGCCTTGTCGTTGTGTGCGTTGTAATCGAAGTCCACGTGATTCTTGAAGGGAAAGGATTTGATGGGTTTTGATGTATTCGTGACCTCCCGTAGAGCCTTATAATGCAACAGTCTTGTCAGCCCACCCATGAACTCCTTGGGGTATCGTATTGGCCTTCGGGGAGGGTGAGTCGGGTGTTTTGCCTTCGTAGGTCACCTCGTACCACACTTCATTGGCTCGCACGTTGTACCACGAGTAAGGGTATTGGATATCCACGAGGCCACATTCCCATCGTCCAGGTAAATGCAACGGTTGCGGTAACTGGGTCACGTACTTGGCCACGGTGTTGTCAGGAAACACATCCAGCGAACTGTTACTGGGTAGGGTGAGGTAAAACATGGCGACTGAGCTGTCCTGCTGCTGCTGTTGGTTGTAATAGGTGTTCCAGGCCTTGGGCGGTTGTGTCCGGCGTCGTGTTCGTCGCGTTGACTTGCTACGTGTCACGGCTCTGGAGATGTGGGGTGTCCTGATCGAGGGTGGTTTTTTAAAGGCCTGAAAAGAAGGTGCCCGTTGTGGTGGTGGTGTTTTGGTGGGTGACTCCGGTTCCCATTCGGACTCCCAAGAAGGTAGTGGGCCACTCGGCGATTGCTGGGTTCGCTGCATAAAGGCCCAGCGGTGGGGGTTCTCCACCAATTCCTGTGGTACATGCATGTCTTTCAAGCCTTGAGCGAAGACCTCCCATCCTCGAGGATCCGTGTGCGATCTGCGTTTACGCATCAGGTCATTCACTAAATCCGTCATGTGGGTGCCGGGAACCACCTGATTCTGTACCAGTAGTTCGCCTTTATCATTCCAAGTCATGTTAGGATTCTGTTTCATCCGTTGTAATACCAGGCCAGCTTGTTTCTTGAACGATGCAGGTACAGTCTTCAGCACTTCGTCTTCCACCCACTGTTGGGCTGTGGGTGCTACCCCTGGTAATGGCGGCTGTTGGAGCGGTGCTGAGGTCGACGGTGTGTCACGTGGTGGTGGTGGTGGTGGTGGTGGTGTGGTAGAGAAGGTTTTGTATTGGTCCATGAACGTCATGTACCGTTGAAGCGTCTCATTGTACCGTTGTACTTTCTCACTGTCGCTTAACCCCGGTCTGTGTAAGATCTGTTGCATCTCTCCATCGAGGGTGTTTATGGTCTTCACCGTAGGTGGGACAGGGTAGGGCGATTGGAGGTTTTGAAGGAACCGTGGTTCTACGAGGACCATTTTTTTCGTGTGGTTCGTTGTCGGCCGAAGAGTCCACCCAATACTGGCCCCGAGAAAGCCGCCTTTCTGTAACACCTTTTTCTTTTGTGTTTGAGGGACCCGCTTCTGGACTAAGGTTCGGAGACCTGTCTTATGCTTGGCCAACTTGGTCTTCTGAGCCGGAGTCAGTGGTACGTTGCCTTTTACCAGGTTGTACCCGATCTCGCACAGACAGCGTACAAGGTCAGGGTCCGCACCGCGTACAATGGTTCGGACCAACTCGGGTGGGGCCGTCTTCAATAAACGGAGCGTGGGAGCGTGCTTCCGTACTCGCGCAGACATCATGTACAACTAATGCCAGAACCCACAACTCTGCCCTATTTATCTACTTCAGAGAACAGAGACAAAGTCAACCATGCTGTGGTATTCATTCTTTTTATTATCCCCATCATCAAACACACACTCCAGCTGGGGGAGCTACTGTGGGTGTGTTTACATTATTTTTGCATGTACACGTGGTGGGCCTCTCCGGAAAAGATGCCGGTCCGTAGTCGAAGTTGGTCGGGGGTGGCTTGCTTGAGGTCGAAGAGCATATACCCGTGCTGAGGGGTTGTGGAATCTTTAAAGGCTTCCAACGCAAACGGTGTGCGGCCGGGATACATCTATCTCTCGGGTTTTTGAAGACCACCAGGTAGTGGGCATTTAAGCTGATGTTCCGATGTTCTTTGTTTTTACTGAACAGATTCTGCACAATGTAGATGATGCTGAGCCGTCGATGATGGCTGCCTTTGGTAAGAGTTGGGTGACCCGTGCATCCGTCTCCGCCATGAGATCATCCAGAACCACCAAGGTGTCGGGTTCCAAATCGGCCAGGTTGGGTAGGCCTTCCACGAACGTGATGTGGGGCATTGCTGCATACGCTCCCTGCCATTCTCCGTAACACCACACGACTCGGGCAATGGGTGGAGTGATCATGCTGTCGGCGTGTTGAAGGAGCTTCCTGAAGAAGTGCGTTTTGCCGGAGCCCGTCGGTCCTGCGATGACGCAAGTGAAGGGATGCTGCCACCGGGGGTCCATGGTTCGAGCTGTATGCGCTGTCGTGGTAACCCGCTCTTGTAAATTTGGTACGAGTGAACTGGAGTGGTGATGGTGGGTACAACGTCGGTCGTCGTTGTCTGTTCACTGCGAGTGATGATGGTGGTGGGTACAACGTCGGTCGTCGTTGTCTGTTGACTGTGAGGGATGAAATCCGGTGGGTCTTCAGACGTAGTGGGTGTTCTTGGTGTAGGTGTGGAGCTTGTTGTGGAGCTCGACGTGGCTTGTACACGGGGTGTGGTGGTGACTGGGCTCGATACGGGGTTGACTGGTGCTATCTGTAGACCGGTTTCACTGGTGGCTGGTGTTCTCAGTTGGTTAAGTAACGTGCTCACATAGGCTACGTCGTACAACACACTCAGCAGGGTTAGCAGCATCACCACCAAGCCCACTTGCGCTTTGCGCGTTTTGGGAGACGCTGTGTTCAGAGGCAGCTGCTGTTTGTCCATAGCACTGTGGTCGGGCGTGGAATGAAGGATGACGGCAGTGGTGTCTGGCTTTATAGTCGTTTCACCTGGTTGGCAGCGACCCAGGAATTGAAGGAACTGGGCTAGCCTTGCCATTTGACGAAACGAAACAGTTTGCCACGTCGACGTTCCGTTTTCAAAATCTGCTCCACCGTGTAGTAGTCTTGTTGTGTTTTTACGACAGGCTGTAATTCCGTCTCGTAAAACGTCCCTAGCAACGGTTCCCCTTGAAGATCTTCCAGTTCATAGACTCGCTGCTGTCGGGGTAGGCGCCGTTTAATCAGGAAGTGCTCATCGCTCCAGTTGGGCAAGTAACTTTTCTCAAATTGACCTTTGACTTTACTGATCCGTACAGGGTCCCTGACCTTGAACACCGCCTTCGTCGTTCGCTGCGATTGCCTGGGGTACAAGACACGCCGGACTTGGGCTTCATTGCGTTGGGTCACGGTAATGGGGGCTCTCTCTATACTCCGATGATACGCTCGATTGTAACCACGCACAAGTTTCGGGAGAACATCGATGTACCGCCTTGTATTCTTATAGGTGAAATATTTATACATGCGGCCTTTGAATATCCTGTTGAACCTTTCCACCACGGAAGCATTGGTCTCGTTGTACGTATGGAAGAAAAACACCTTCTGGGCTTTCAGAAACTGTTGGAACGGTCTGTTGAGGAATTCCGTGCCTTCGTCGGTTTGCAAATACAAAGGTTTGCGCCCGGTCTTGAAGATGTCTTTGAACGCCGCTATGAGATTCGCCCCCGTTTTCGTCCGGATGGGTACCACCCACGCATACTTGGATAGGATATCGATGCACGTCAAGATATACCGATTCCCATCGTTGTGTTTGGCAAAGGCGCTCATATCGACCAAATCCGCTTGCCACTGGGCATCTATTCCTCCCACGATGACCCGGTTCCGTAGAAAATGGCGACGGACAGATCGATGTAAGGTATAGGTGTCTTGTTTTCTTAACCAATCTCGGACTTGGGCACGTTGTATCCCCTGGGGTTTGGCCGCTCGATAGAGAGCCGACAATGCACTATAGGCCGCCGGACTGTCGGGACTGTAGTATAAGTTATCCAACACCTTCTCCCAGCGCTTCATGGTGACAAATGATGATGGACCCTGGCTCTATCGTTTATTTATAACGGGTATATCTTGGGCCGGAGTTTCTTTCTGATTTTCTTCGTTGGCTTCCACAGTGTCCATGGTAAATGACCAGTCCAACTCGTCTGATGACCGCTTGATAAGCACTTGATCCACATCTACTACGGCATCTTCCAATGCAGACCATAGATCAGGGTGAAGGGTAAAATGCACTGTACCCCATCTAGCCGAGCCAATTGAGCAAAGAAAGGGCCGCGTCGGATGTACACATCGTGACACAAGTGGATGAGGTCGCCGTCCAGTTCACCAGACAACACCCGTTTGAATTTGGTCCAGCCCTCCCGGGACAGACGAATGTGGGCCGGGCACGGTTGTGTAGGGTCCGCATCACAGATGTCTCCCACCTCCTCCATGATATCGACCTTATCCGCATAAACGTGCAGGAAAACCTCGGGGGTCAAGCTGAGATACGCCAGTATTATATGCTCCGTCATGGTCAGTACGTGAATGGTACCAGATTTGACTGTCTCTCGTATTTATAGGGAGAACCCCGTGAGATCAAAGGATCGGGTGATCAAAGTCTAGCCGGGTAATCAATGGCATCGTCGTCTGGTTCATGGCTAGACATTTGTTCATTGGGTTCTGCCGCTGCTTCTCTCAGGGCACGAGCCCACTCCAACTCGTCTGATGACCGCTCGTCCGGTGTAAACAGCTGGTCCACGATAGGCACCACTTTCTCGAAGGCTGTCCACAGATCGGGGTCTGGGGTGAAGCCTCGCGTAGGGTCTTGGTAGCGGCCCAGGCGTGGGAAGAAGGGTCCACGGTGTACGTAGATGACATTGTCTATGTGGATGAGGTGTCCGTCGAGCTCGCCGCTCAACACCCGTTTAAATTTGGTCCATCCGTCACGGTGTAGCGTAACCGTATTCGATACGGTCTCAGCGCGCGACCAGCAAACATCTCCACGTACGTCTTCCACGAGGGTGACTTTATCTTCATAGACGTGTAACCCCACCCGGGGTGTAAGGGGAAGGATGGCTCGTAGGACTGGTGACATGCTTGATCCAATGACGAACGGTGAATGACACACACACTGTCTGACCCTCGTATTTATGGTGAGGTCCCACTGTCAATGCCACAGCGCCAGGGTCAATAGGGCACAGACTATTGTGAGGCCAACCAGCCGTCGTTGGTTCCGGTGTGAGCGCTCGTGGTCCATAGCCCGGGCATCAAGGATGGCTGTCATAGTCCAGTAGTGGTGAGTGATGGCACACCTCTCCATCGAGTGCACTCTGTCGAGGACCGCTTCTGTGAACTCGTTCAGGATCTGGCGTCGCCCCTCGTTGTCGTCGCCATCTGCAAACATGGACCGGACCACTGCTCGGCAACCCGTGAGTGAATTCACCACGGTGGCATGCTGTAAAATGCGAGTCGCATAGGGCTGGATCTCCGTCATGGCTCTGCAACCGTAGAAATGAAGGTGTGGGATCCAGAGGGACGTGTTTTATAGACCATGTCACACATGCGCGCCTAGATGTAGCTCTACGGGTGTAGTCCATGATACGTACTATTCTGATTGGTTATGTGGCTCCTATATCGACAATGGGGACTACTTGTTCCAAAGCCGTCCATAGATCGGGGTCCAGGGTAAAACCACCGTCGTTCAGACAGAGGAGTCGAGCGAAAAAGGGACGGCAGAAAATGTAGAAGTCGTCACACAGGTGAATGCTATCACCGTGCAGGTCACCCAACAACACCCGTTTCAAGGTAGTCCATCCTTCCGGTGACAAAGAGACGTGCGCTTTGGGTTCAGGCGTACACCAACACCTAAGTCCGCTATCGATGAGGTCCACTCGTTTAGGGTACAACAATAGGGTGCAGCCAGGTGTAAGCCTCCGGGTAGCCACAGTCCCTTCTTTCACCTCGGGGTGTAGTAAGTCATCCACCTCGGGGAGTACATCTTTCAGTGCCATCCATAAGGGTGGACAGAGTGTGATATAGGTACCTCCACTCTGTTCCAACCGGGGGAAAAGGGAATCCTCTCCAGCAGTGCGTATGTGCACGCCGACTTCCACGTGCATGAAATCCCTTTCGGGGTCTTTTCCCTGTAACAATCGTGTCAATAGAGTCAAGCCTGATAGCGATAACAAAATCTTCACCTTCTGCGGTGCGTCTTGGACCAGCTCCAGGTGATCGTCATTGACGATGAGGTAGACGTCGGACGTCAGTTGGAATAACGCAAGCTCTGTTTCGCTCGCTGCCATGGTGGGGAATGAAAAGCGAACGGTTAGAGAGGTGGCTTTATAGTGTACCAACAGGTAGGGTTTTATACACCGTGTGAGTCATGGGCACTTGTTATACTCGCTTGCGCCATAAGGTCAATAAGGTTAGAAATGCGCTTTTTTCTACTACGCCCTTCGTGAATGGGCGTAACCTGTGAACATCATAGGAATGCATGTACTAACCTGTCTGTGGGGTTTTTCCACAATGTCGTTCCACAATGTCGTTCACCTTCGTGTCTTTTCGGGTACGTCCGTGTCTTTTCGGTAAAGTCCGTGTCTTTTCGGTAAAGTCCGTGTCTTTTCGGTAACGTCCATGTCTTTTCGGTAACGTCCGTCATCGGGGTATACATGAGGGTCTTGAGGGGGGCGACTGTATGTGACGTGTTGTATGTGTTTTTCTCGGCGACGTCCGTGTCTATCATCCGGGCACATCACGTCTGCGCCTGCATTGGGGTATGTATGAGGGTCTTCATGCGCGCGCGCGCTGCGGATTCACCCACGCACTTCCGGATAACCCGCGCGCGCTGCAGCATCAGATCACCCCGCGCGCGCGCGCGCTGCGCCCGGGGCGGGCCGGGCCGGGAAAAACCCCGGAGGTTGAACATCCGGATCCTACGTGTACGGGAAAAATTGGAACTCTTCTGGGTTTGGAGGTGAAACCCGGAAGTGACGTCACAACCCACGTGACCTGCGCAGCAGAATGGAAACGACACCCTAGTCTAGCCCCTCACATAGGCTTCACATGGATACCTCACTCGATCCCATCGGCCCACTAGTGGCCCACCTAGACCCCAAAACGTCTATTTCCAT